>PVIH01015805.1:0-48098 GCA_004025045.1 Sigmodon hispidus
CTTCAATCATCTTCAGTATGTGACCTTTCTGACAGAGCTTCGTACTCTGCAGGGAACAGAACATCTTCATCTGTGTATAGGTCTTCAGGTCAACTGTAAACTGCTAAATGCCTGATGGTGGATGTTTTTTAATCTGAACTAGTGATTACAAATTGTTGTCCTTTATAGCCAACTCTAGATTAATATAGTTCCTCATTAATCATAGAATTAGTGAAATTTTATTCTAACTTCGGATGTGTCCCATAATCAGGTTCCACTTCAGGTCAAAACCAAGACCGTCAGGTCAGCATAGCATGGAGGGAGGTGAGGGGGAGTCTACTTGCAAGCTATTGTGGAGCGTTTAAACCCTCTCTATTAGTGATGTTCTCTATGTCTTTAGTAGCCAGGAGACTCAAAGATTGACAACTTCGTTTATTTTCCTGGAGTACAGAGATTGCTTATGCTTGTTGGTTCCCAAGGTTTACAAGCAAAAGTCTATTTTTATCCTGAACATTTTATCTATTTAAAGTAAATTCAGTCTCAATCTCAATCGCTTCTTCAGCAAACAGTTGAAAAATTCAGCATCATGTAGCTCCATTTGGTCACAGGTCTTTCTTGTTCATAACACCCACAACGCAGTGTGGCGTCTGAGAACAAAGTTCTATTTTTTTTTTCCAATATAGGAGAAACCAGAATCAGCTGTCTCCTCTTTGAGGTTTATCTCGTCGTTGCTGTTCAAATTGCCTGGATTATGAAGCTTTCCATTGGAGAATGAGATTAATACATATAGCTCCTGCTCCTTAGGTTTGTAACACCTCTGCTGACCTCTGGTGGATCTGGCCGGCAGGCCCGTCAGATGTGGACACAGCTATGAGCACAGATCTTAGAAAACCCCATCATTCTAAAATAATCTACATTTAAACAAACACAAAAAACAAAAAATAAAACACAACGAAAGCATGATTTACTTTATAGGTATGGGCGTTTTGTCTGAATGTATCCAAGTGCATCAAGTGCATGCTTGGTGCCAATTGAGGTCAGAAGAGGGCGTCATATCCCCTGGAACTGTACTTACAGATGGTTGTGAGCTGCTGCTTGAGTATTGGGAACTGAACTTTGATCCTCTGAAAGTTCAGCAAGCACTCTTGACCACAAAGACATCTCTTCATTCATTTACTCATTATTTGTTCGTTTTTAAAGGCCATTTTTGTCTTCTCAGGTTATGGATCTATGTATCTCAGGGTACAGGCTGCAACTATGTGACTCTAGGCGGTCCAGAAGTGGTACAGGATAGTTTTCAGAACTTTCGTTTGTTGTTTTTCCAGTCTGGGCCATTACTTTAATTTCCCATAAGACTGAAGCACTCACTTTCCTTTAATACGTCGCTCTGCTAACACACACACACACACACACAATAACTATTTTGTGTGCAGTGATACTTTATAATTTCTGCATACTTGAAAAAAGGTAGTCATTATTTTCGTTATTTTCAGAGATAATGTATAGATGATCTGGGTTGCCCGTAGCTGATGCATCTGTGTAATATAATCTGTTCAAAATGTCTGCAATTTCTCCCCCTAATATTTTTTGGTTTTTGAGACAGACAGGATTTCTTGGTGTAGCTCTGGCTATAGACCAGGCTGCCCTTGAACTCTGCCTCCCCAGGGCACCAGACTCTGCTCTCCCAGTACGCCACCACGGCTTGCCTCTCTAATCTTACTATTGCTTATTAATCTGTAATAGAACTGCTGGGATATATTATACACTTATCTTAAGGAGTTCACGTGCTCAATCTGCTTTCCAATAAAAGCAGCCATGTGTACAGTAAAGTGGTAGAAGAATACAGAAACCTTGAGCGGCAGAGCAAACCCTAGGGGAGGGAGGAGCGAGAGGAGGCGGGACAACCGGCGCAAGGCAGGAAAACGGGCAAGAGGCAAGTCGAGCAGCAGAGCAAAGGGCAAAAGGCGGGGCTGCGGGTGAGAGGCGGGGCGACGGACGAGGGGCGGGGCGACAGCGAAAGGCAGAACGACAGCGAGAGGCGGGGCGACGGGCGATAGGCGGGACTAGGGGCGAGAGCGAAAGAAGGAAAAAAGTTGAGAGGCGCCCGAGGTCTGGAGAGGCGGAGCGACGGGAGGAGGGAGAGCCGACCTGGGGGAGGGATGAAGGGCGGGACTCTAAAACGCAAATAACGGCAAATTTTCTATTGGCTGCGCGGTGCGTCTTGGCGCTTGCGCGCCTGGTTTGAATCCTCCAGTGCTCTAGTCTCTGCTTTTATTTTGGGCTGAGTCTGAAGTCCGGATAGCGGCAGCCTCTGTGGGCGATCTAACTCTAGCGGAGCGACTTGTTTTCTTGATCCTCCTGGAACCTTGGCCTGCTGGGGTTTCCCTCTTGGGCCTCAGTCGGGCATTGTAGGCCGCAAACATGGCCTTCCATTTGGTAAGTGCGGGTCTGGGCCTAGGCTGTACGCTGAAGTGGCGTCGAGCGGTCCCGACACGGAGTGGGTGTTGTGAGCCGCTTGCCGGGGGTGAGGCGTGGTGGGCGCTGTGTGCTAGCGGCTGGTCAGAGGTGGATGTCGGGCTGGGTGCTGTGTGAAGCTGGTCAGAGGTGGGTTGTGGTGGGCGCTGTGAGCATCTTGTCAGGGTAGGTTGAAATCAGACAGCGCAGGTAACAAACTAGGTATGATTGTATACCGGCAGCTGGAGTAACTGAACTATTAAGTCTCAAAGTTTCACATTATAGTCTCATCTATGCCTGCTTTTTTTTTTTGTCTCAACATCAAAATCCCCCTGAAATTATACTTTTTGTAGAAATAGTGTTTTGTATAAAGTTTCTAATATTAATGGGACATCTGTTATTGATAAAGCTTTTATTCAAGACAACCATTTTTTAAATGTCTGGTCTAGACCAGAACTTGCCACTTTATGTTTCTTGACACATTGATATTTATTAGTCTTTCAAATTTCATGTGATTACTATGCCTTGACCTAGTAATGTTCTAATTTGTCTTTTAAAGAAAATCTTCTTTGATGATTTCTTATGATGTATGTGTATATATATATATATACACACACACACATATATATGCTTGAACATGTATGAAAAAACAATACAGTATATATTCTGCAAAATCATATATAATTTAAATTGCATATGATCAGAGGAAAAAAATCATTAAAGCCACAAATAACAAAACTTAACAAATGCTTGCCGTACATTGTCAAATACCTGTTATAACCCTACAACTGTTTTGAGCTTATTAGTTCTGACATCTATGCTTTGTGTATTTAGAACATAAGGGCAGAGAAGTGTTGGAGCTTATTCTCAGATATTCTTATGTACTCATGTTTCCAGGGGAATTTCCTACATTAGACATATTTGATTGACCAAAGAAACTTGTATTTCCCAAGGTGGGCTTGGGGTTGTGATGTGGAGGATGAGAGAATACTAACTAAGGATAAATAGTGGGTAGAGGCCAAGGATTCTACCAAGCATCCTACAACAAAATTCATTCACTCCAAATAGATCCAATTGTGTTGTACATGTTCCCCCCCCCCCCGAATTATATTCTCCATTTCTACTCAAGTTGAGATCAACTGAAGGATAAATTGAAGTTGGCAGGTTGCACTTTCAAATATTTTCTAGACTTTAACTCAGAATTAAGGAACCTTATTTGTCTTGGTACTACCTATTTTTGAGTGTGCCTAAAACTCACTGACATTTTAGTAGGTTCTCAGTATTCATGAGCAGGTGACCTATCCTGTCCCCCAAATATTCCTACTTACGTTTAAAAAAATGTTTCAGTGTGAAGATTTGTAATCCTTCAATTTACTGAAATGAGAAGAAAATTCATAAATTAGGGTTCAGAAGCGTGTATAATTTAGCATTCTCAAGATTGCCTTTTATTTCAGTGCCTCACAGTGTTAAATACTGAAAAGAGGCCTACATGTTTGCTTTAAACATTTCCATTAAATGAATAATAGTGGAGTTATTTAAAAAAAACAAAAGCAAAAACAAGAACAACAAAAAACCTGAGCTGTGAGTTTGAGGCTATA
Source organism: Sigmodon hispidus (assembly GCA_004025045.1). Taxonomy (NCBI): domain Eukaryota; kingdom Metazoa; phylum Chordata; class Mammalia; order Rodentia; family Cricetidae; genus Sigmodon; species Sigmodon hispidus. Next base: position 4,032 of record PVIH01015805.1, read on the forward strand.
ATGTAGTGGTATAGAGCGTTTTTTCCTTCATTGATGGGTCTTGGTTTTAATCTTTACACCGAAAGAAAATTTGTAATAAAGCCAAAGTGTTAGATATCTCTTTTTTTTAGTTTGCTGCCTATAAAATAGATTCCATCTTTTGCTTTTTAAGTACTTTATGAAGATTATGGGTTCTCATCTTTCTTTAATGGTTTTTTATTTAGTATTTTGTTCATATTTATTTGTCATATCTTTTTGGTTGTTTGGTTTTGGGACAGTGTCTAATGTACCCAAGGATGACCTTGCACAAGAATTCACTATGCAGGTACTGATAACTTTTAATTCCTGCATCCATCTCCTGAATAATTGGGATTATAGGTCTTCAGCACCACCATGCCCAACTTTTGGAAAGCTTTTTTGATTTTTGAGACAGGGTCTTATGTTTCTCAGGCTGGCCTCAAACTCTACTGTTCACTTTTCATAAATACTGAGATTACAGGTTTGCCATGTCTTCATGTTTATGGGTTCTGGAGATTTGACTCAGAGATTCCTGAATGCTAAGAAAGCAATTTACCAATGGAACTTCATTCTTGGCACAGCTTTTTTTTTTTTTTTTTTTTTTTTTTTTTTTTTTTTTTTTTTTTTTTTTTTTTTTTTTTTTTTGTATGTTAATATGACATATAGTTTAGTAGAAAAGCCCCGGAAAGAAGATAAGTTATCTCAAGACAAAATCTATATCCCAAATTTCTTTGTTTTTTGAAAAATATTTTATTGTGTGTGTGGGAGGGAGTAGGAGGGTGGTTCTGTGTTTGTTGGTTAGAAGGTTCTCCACGTTTACATGGTTTCTGGGATTTCATACTTTGGAGAATTAAGAATAATAGAATGGATGCTGTGAATTTTAGATTGCAGTTGTAGGGATTTGAACTCAGATACAGGGAAATTACAGGTACACATATTCTCTCCCTTATCTTACAGGCTGAAGAACAGATAGCAGATTCCTCAAAACAATGAGTACATGTGGCATTCAGTTCATTTCTGCTTTCTAAACTAAAGGGAACTAAATATCAATTTTAAATTGTGGCTTTCAGAGCTAGTGAAGCCAACATAAAAATTAGCCAAGAACAAGAAGAATATTTTGCTATTATTTAGAAAACACTGGGTTAAATGAAAGTGGTGCTAAGTAAACATCTGGTTTTGATAGTGCTTTCATTTTAAGAAGGTGCTAGTTATGATTTTACTATGGAGTCCTACTAGAAGGTTTCCTCTTATAGTTCTATAATAAACAGATACAGTCTGAAGAGCATATCACTATGTTACTTTTTGTTTTTCATTATTCCCAATTCCTGCCTTTTATGGTGGCATACTTTTAAAAATTAATTTCAGTTTTAAATTTATCTTAGTTTTAGGTAATTTTGCTTTCATTATTAAGAATAATTTCTCTCAGCTTATTATTGATAACAAACAATATTAGATTTTTATTTAGGATTTTGCTATGTAGCCCAGATGAACTCAAACTTAAAATTCTCTTGCACAGCCACGCTAGCAAGCTCTTTTTTAGTTTTTAAGAGTCTCACATTTCAGGTATCTTTTAAAAGTGTTAGTTTTCTTATTTTTGATTTTTCTCCATTTTGTTGTTGGCATTAATTTTTTAAGTCATTTTACATTTTAAAAATTTATGTATTGATTTTCCTTTTCTGTTTTAGAAATGTAAATGTTTAGTAATCTCATGTGTTGGTCATATTTGAGACTTAGACAGCAGAATACTTTTTGTGAGATATATAGCTTTAGATTATCTCTTCTGTAAATATGCTTATTAGGTCCAAAGGAAACTCCCAATTCCTCAAACTCCAAAGGGCAGTCCAAATTTCCAGAAATGAGCTATAGGAGAATTTCTGGCAGTTAGATAAAAGGCAACATTCCTGAGGAACTCGTGAAAGGGTTCCCTTTACCAAAAGGAGTCATTTTCCTTTTGGCAGAAGGGGATTTATCCATGGTACCTGTTAGCATGTCAAAGCTCTTGCTGGCCTCCAGGCTTTCTCATTATCACAAGCACCTGTTAGACATTTCAGAGTCCATGCTAGCATCCCAGCCCTTCTGACTTCCTATTCTCTCCTTAAGTTCCTCCATCTCATCAGCTTCCCTCCCCACAGATACTTATTTTCCTTATAATTCTGCTGTTCTCGATGTTCTTCTCTATCTATGCTCTGCTCCTCATTCTCTCACTGTTTTCTCTGTTATCTACTCCTTGCTGGTTTCACTGTCTTCCATATAGCCTTGGAACAGGTTTGCTGCACATGTGTAGTCTTCTTTCTCTGCTTTGGGCTCTTCCAGAGGCTTCTGGCTGTTCTAATTCATATCTACAATAAAAACCTTCCTCTTTACCATATCATGTCATACTGTCAGTTTATGCAATGCTTTCTTTTAATCTCTCCTACCCACTTTACTAAGACAGAGTTTCACAATTTAACACAGCCCAAATTGATAACAAAGTTGAAATCCACCCAGCTTTAGCCTCATGAAGTTCTAGGATTACAGATGAGCAACTACAGTGCTTGGGAATTACTCTCTTACTGTTTGCTTGTCTTATTCCTTCTGTTTTATCTCAAGTTCCTTTTCTGCATCTGTGTGGCTATCACTTGGGCAGATTAGTCTTCTTCATTGAGGATATTATCCTTAATAAGGGATATTAATATACTTATTAATATAGTCAATGAAGTACATTATATATTATGGTGTTAATATTGTATATAAAAAGGATATTATATATCCAATGAAGGATTTTAATATATAATATCTGTTCTTAGTTTACGTTGTTACTGCTTTTATTATATTTCATCTATGCTTCATCTATTTTCTATCTTTTTGAAAATTGTTGATCTTGTTGCATATGGCTTACTATTTCATTTTTATTGTTTTACTATTTTATTCAGTGTGTGTGCACATGAGACATATAGATATCAGGGGACAACTTTGTGGAGTCAGTTCTTTTTTTCTAACTTAACTTGGACTCTAGGGATTAAATTTACCATCAAGCTTGTATTGTGGGTGGCAAGCTCTAATTAGCCATCTTTCCTGTCCCTAGAATTCTTTATAGTTCTATATAGGACAGTTGACAGATACTTGTTAAATGAATAAATGAAAAAAATGTGTTCTTTTGTTAATTCTGAATTATACTAGAATTACTTTGAAGACGAATTGCATTTGATTTTAGTTTAAAAAAATTGATACTTAACTCTTTTTTCAGGATCACCTAAAAAATTACCACAGAAGATTTTGCCGGCCTTCCAGGTGATATGTTTATACTTGAATTTTTAAAACAAACAATTTATTTTTATAATTGTAAAGTTTTTTTTTTTAATTGAAGATAGAAAAATTGTTACTTTTGCCTGATTAATTTCTATGCACATTGATTGTTTGGTCTCTTAATTATTTTATATGAGAGAAATATTAACCAAAGTCATGTAATGACTTAGTGGAAGTAAGAAAAATACTTATATAGAATTGTGGACAAGAAGAATTGAACACTGCATTATTAGCACTGAATGGCAATACTCGTGAAATATACTTATTTTAATAAGTAGTTAAGTATACTTATTTTTATAAGTTTTAGACCATAGAGAGCTTGCATTTTGTTAAAAAGATTTTTTTGTCTGTACTACCAGTAAAATTGCTTAATGGACAAAAATATTATTTATGACAGGATAATAAAATAACAATTTATACCATAAAAGATTTATATATAATTTAGCTATTAATTTGAAGTGCAGCCAGTGATGTAAGAAATTATACGGAATTTGTGTGGTTTTGATATTAATGAAACATTAAAGGTTTAATGTAATTTTAAGCAAAAGTTTATTAACTCTTTTTAGAGATGCATACCTAAATTATGCTAACCAAAATCCAGATGTTTTTCATTAGGTAAATGGCTAAACTTTATGATATATTCATAGCATAGAATATTATTTAGCAATAATTGGAATGAATTATTCTTACATTCTTACAATAACTTGGATTACTTCCTAGAGAATTATACTGAGTAAAAAAATGTCATTGCAAAATATTGCTAACAACATAATCCCATTTCTATGGATGATTTTTTTAGATAAAAAAATTTAGATGAAATTTAGAAATGAAGAACAAATAATTGGTGGACAGGGGTTAAAAACAATAGGAGGAAGTTAGAGGAAAGTAGATATATTTCTGAAAGGTCAATACAGGGGTCCTTATGGCTACTAAATCATTCAGTATTCTGTCTGTGGTTGTGACATTGAACCTACAGAGGTAATACATAGGGTAAAATAATGCATACACATAATACACACACACATACACAGAGAGGGGGGGGGAGGATCTATGTGAAATAATTGTTGATAACCATACTGATTTATTAAACCAGTTAAAAGTTTTGAGTCGTTTTTTTTTTCTTCTTCTTTATTTTGTATTTAACAAAAAAAACCCAGTAAAATGAATTTAAAATGAGGAAAAGTTAACAATAACTATAAAGAGGATAAGAATCATAAGCATGGCTTATCAAGGGTGGTAATGCAAATAAGATTGCTACACATATATTTACTATGTGTTCAGCTTTCCCTCTGAAATTTTTTTTTTTCCATCCCTGTATATCCTTATTCAAGGTCCCTTCCCCCTCCCACCACATGTTGTCATTTTTCTTCTCTACAACTCCCCATCCCCTCCCTGGGCAGGGAGCAGACAGTCCTATGGTCCCACTGACCCAATAATGCTTGGATCAGTTTCCACTCCTGGCCAAATCCAGTTTTGTCCCCCCTCCCTCAAGAGTGAGTCTGGTGTTCCTATAGTTGGAGTGGGGTCCGAAGGGTCAGTCCAGGGTGTTTCTGATCCCAAGCTGTTCAGTGGTTGTTCTTGATTGTGGCAAAATAAACACTGGTAAGAACAAGACAGAATATATGTTGATCTACTTTAAAACTACAGTTTAAAGAAAGGCAAGGTGAATAGTATGGGATAATGAAAGATCCAGTCTGTAATGTGGGGAAAAACTGACCTAGATCTTAGAATTAAATTACAGATTTGTTTGGGTTTCTTGGTTTTAAAACTGATGATATGGTTCTTTGTCTCCCTCTAGTGGATTAATTTAAACTTTATTTTCTACTTAAGAGATCTCAAATTGAAAAATCAATGCTCTAACTACAAATATAAGATACAAATGTTATGATCGTTACTCACTTATAAGTGGATACTAGATGTAAAGCAAAGGATAACCACAATTCTACTCTCCCCTCCAGATTAGCTAGCTCTCAGAGTCCAGTTGAAGAGAGGGAAGAGGGGGTTATATGAGCATGGGGTCAAGATCATGATGGGGAAATCTACAGAGACAACTGAACCAAGCTCAAGGGAACTCATGAGCTTTAGACCTACAGCTGTCAAGCCTGCTTTGGACTGGACTAGCTCTCTACATAAGGGAGACAGTTTCTGGCCAGAAAAAGAACAGGTTTATGCCTCTGAAAAGTCTCTCGGTAACCAAGCTCAGGGGTACAGTGTTTTTAAAGACAAAACCACAATTATATCAGTGCTAGCAGTGTGTGTATATGTGTGTGTGTGTGTTGGGGGTGGGTGTTTATCCACATTAGTGAGGGATTTAAAGATTACAGTATTTTTTTCAGATACTATATGACAATTATAGTTACTTTAGTTTTATTTTTAAACTCCCGCAAAAATCAGTTATTACAGTTAATATTTTTAGACCACAATCAGGGTCATGACATTCACCAGAGTGATGCTAAGTTAGATGTGGCTCTTGGAGGAATGGAAGGCTGAGATGTGTCTAGGCAGACACAAAATAAAGTTGAGACAAAATTGTATTACATTAGTCATTTCAAAATATAAGCATGTGAGTGTGTACATACTGAACAAGAAAAAAAAATAAGTGTTATAACTATATGGCAGTATAAAGTTAACAGTATTTAACTTAAGCTATTTTTATTCATCTATAATTGTGGATTAATTGAAAATTAATGCCATTCATAATTTTTTAATCAATCCAACGTGCACTCGAAAAGTTGCAGAGAAGGCAATGTGTGTCAGAAGTTTCTGTCCTAAAATACCCTGAAGCTCTTCCCAAATAATTGACTCAGAGGGTTAATACTATCGTAACTGCTGGATCAGTAGCTCAAGCATATTATCTAGCTCTTACATTTAAATTAACCCATAATTCTTATCTGTGTTTAGCCATGTGGCTTGGTACCTTTTCTCAGTCCAACATTCTCATCTTGCTTCTTTTTTGGCTGGCTGGCATTTGTTTCTCTGCTTTTCTTCTTCCCAGAATTTTTCTAGCCTGGTTGTTCTGCCTCTCTACTTAGTGCTTGACTACTAGCCAATCAGCATTTTATTAAACCAATATGAGTGACAAAACTTTACAGTGTACTAGATCATTATCCTACAACAGTGTTATTTGGAAATTTTGAGACTGTTGTCTATAAAGTCTTCATTAAAGAAGTATTTAGTGCCTGAAATATAGTTCAGTAGTAGACAAGTTGGCCTGTAATGCCAGAAGTTTAGTTTCTAAAACAAAAGCAAAACATTTCAGAATCAATTTAGTTTCTTCAAGAACTAGAATTGCTACTGAAATATAGCATTTGTCTGAACCAATTTTAGATACAAATATTCCACTTTGAGTAGATATATATATAGATAGATAATAAAATAACTTCTCTTAAAATTACATACAAATAGGATGTTTGATGGACGCAGGCTACTAAGGGTTGAAATGTTAGTTATCTTTTTGTTTTGATTTTTTTTTTCTTATTTAAAATTACATTTTATATGGCATTTTCAAGCGGACAATAACATAAAAAAACAAACATTTTATAGAAATTATATATTTACTTTTTTTTTTTTAATTTTATTAGAGCCCGGGACATTCATACAAAGCAAGGCCACAATGTGCTGGAAATCTTACAAGATTGTTTTGAAGAACAAAGTAAGGCTTCATTTTTAGATGGACTTTCACAGTTGGTATAGATGAAAATAGAAATTCATCACTAATGTCAAATGTAGCATATATGTTCTAGTATTTAAATATATAAACTGATTTTATTAAATATAAAATATACCACCACAAGCAATCCTTCTTGTACACCTTTTGGTATGTTGAGAATATTCCCTCTAGTCTTTGTGCATAAAGTGCATGCGAAATATAAGTAAATTTTGTGTGTAGACTCAGGAGAAATATTAAGATGTATATATAAATATTCCAAAATCTGCATAAACCACAAAATTAGATATTTTGCATTTAAAGTAATTTTGATAATTTGTATTTGTTTATTACAAGGTGTTGAATTAGGGCAAAAACAGTTCTGAGGCTGAGAATGAGCTGGTGGGTGAGTGGAGAGATGGTAGATGCTGTTGTTTAATGTCATCTCCCCAAAGCATGGGTTAGAATATCGATTTCAATGCATCTGTTCAGAGAAGAGACTTTGGAGGTTGATTAGATCATAAGGTTTCTGTCCTCATAAATGAGTTTAAGCCAACCATAAAAGGCTTTGGGAGCTTTGTCAGTTCTGTATCTTACCTGCTTGGGATAAAATAAAGACTCTTGCTATATACAAAATCTCTGAAGTCTCTCTGTGCTTTTTAAATTATTCAGTTTATGGTATTGATTTTGCAGATCTGGGTATGAAGCCTAGGACCTTATGGTTGTTAGGCAAGCACTCTATCACTAAGCTACATCCCTAATTCAATCTCAGGAGTTCTGTTAGCACAAAAAGTAAGACAGAAGAAAAAAGTATCGTCATTACAGTCTGAAAGAACTACATTTCTCCTTTCTTTCTCTTTTTCTCTCTTTCTTTCTCTTTCTTTCTTTTTTTTTTTTTTTTTTGAATTTTGTTTGCGTTTCTGTTCCTGATGTTTGTAGGAACATTTGAATATTACATTGATATCTCTATGTCTTTAGGTTAATTGTATTTTGAATAGTCAACTAGAGCAGTGGTTCTCAACTTTCCTAATGTTGTGACCCTTTAATACAGTTCCTCATTTTGTGGGGACCCCCCTAACCATGAAATTATTTTTGTTGCTACTTTTTAACTATAATTTTGCTGCTGTTATGACTCATAATGTAAGTATTTGTGTTTTCTAGTGGTCTTGTTTCAACCTCTGTGAAAGGGTCATTTGACCCCAAGGCATCATGACCCCATAGGTACTGATATAGAGCTACTTTAATTGTTCAAGTAGAATCTTTCGAGATAGGGTTTCAGTATATAGATCAAGATAGCCTTGAATTCACAGAGATCTGCTTGCCTCTTCTACCTGAGTACAGAGATTTTAAAAGTTATATTTCACTTTAGTCAGCTTTAAAAAATACTTTTTAAGTCTTGTCAATGGTTTTAATTACAGATTCTACAGAGTCATTGCTTTGTTCCACATCAAAAGGGAAAGATAATTCTAATGAGTTGTCAAGGAAAGAGGTAAGTCTAATAGGAGAATTGATGTCAGTTTGGTACTTTAATGGATAATGTTTAAACAATATTCTTATATGCATTTACGTTCTCTTAGTTTTTAAAGAGAATCCTATACTTCTATTGGATTTCATAAAATTTGGAGGTCTTGTAAAATTTTGGTTTGATAGTTCTAGTGTTTGATATTGGGAAAAATTACAAAATTAGAACAATCTTTTGTTTCTTCTAAACTGATACTTAAGGGCTTTAGGGAAATAGGTAACTTTAAAGTTCTTGATTAGATTGACAAGCATAGTTGTTTTTTGAAGAATGATGCTGTGGACTGGTTGCTGCCCACAAAGACTGCTTTAGTTGATTATGTGCCTTAAAAGGGTAGTTTGATTTATTATCTAAAAATAGTACAGATTTAGTTAGAGGTTTTTTGTTGTTTTTATTTATTTATTTTTTTTTTAGTACTGTTTTTCAACTTGGGCCTTGCACATGCCTAACTCAGGGCTGGATCACTGACCCATACTAGTGGTAAAATTTTTGAAGCTAGAAGCCTAAGACATACTATTTTGGAAGCATAGTACTAATTAGAAAGTTTTTTGGCCTGGAATGTAGCTGTACTGCCTAGGCTGGTCTTCAGTTCATAATGCTGATTGCTGTGCCTGTAGATTGCCTTGGTTTAAAGAATGTAGACAATCATATCTTTCAGAATTTGAGAGACCTTTTATAACATGAAAAATTACATTGATCTTTGAAAATTAAAATCAACTTTAAATTTCCTAGGAACTTGACTTGATCATTAAATTCTTAAGAAATAAGTTTGTACTTTGATAGTTTTATACATGTATGTAACGAACTGACTTTTTTTGCTTAAGTTTTAATATGTGAAATGCTTGTATCCATATTCAATAATATTGTTTTCCTGTCTTCCCTTTAAAATATTTTTATAGGTCTTAATTTTTGAGTTTTCTTTTTTAGGTAGAATGAAGTATGTTATAGCAGTCCAGCAGCATCCTACTGTGACAGTTAGTTAAGCATAAATATAAACATATTTAAGTTTTAGAGCTTTGAGAGATAAGGAAGACAGGTTTAGCAATATATAATCTGCAGCTAATTTTCTTCACTTCTGAAGGAGAAAAATGTTCTGCTGACTTAGGAGATTTGATTTTCTTCTCTAGCTGATAGGTACAGACATTAATCTTCTTTCTGTTTGGCTGAGAAGAGTATTTCTCTCCAAGCTCAAATGATGCTATTTCTGGCCTTGTATATATATGTATGTCTTTATTTAATTATTAACTTATTTGAGACCCTGTCTCACTTGAGCTCATGAGCCTTTTGCCTCAGTTTCCTAAGTGTTGAGATCACAGTTGTGTACCATTGTGGTTGGCTATAAAAAATTTGGAGATAAGCTGTCATGTAGCTTAGTCTGATTTTGAATTTGCTATGTATCCAAGGATGGCCTTGAGCTCTCGATCCTTCTCTTTTCTCCTAAGAATTGTGATTATAATTGTATACTATTTAATTATATATAATTATACATGTATAATTGTATACTTGCTTGATTTAAATACACATTTTAATGAGTTTTTATAACCATGATCTAGATCAACATATATGTGAAGGGCTGAGATTCTGTTATGGGTAGTTATGGTAAACAATTGAGGTTTTCCTTTTTTTTTTTGTCATTTTCAAATTTATTAAGAGTAATTTGGTAATAACTTTCTAAAACATTTTAAAAAATGTCTTTAGGATCTGTAATGATATCTTCTTTTATGTTCTTGCCATTGATATTTTTGTGTTAGCAATTTTCTTCATTAGTGTGGCAGGACTACCAATTTTAGTCTTTTGGCAAAAGGAAGTTCAGTTTTGTTCTTTATTACACTTATTACTCTCATTATTTTTTTCCTTATATCATCTTTTCTGTTATTTTTATTCATATATATTTATGTATATTTTTCTCCTATAAAAGATATTTCAAAACAGTAGAGATTTTGTATGTGTTAAGCTTTTTATCTAGATCGGGACTTTTTAAGCTGTAAGGTTAGTGTGGCCTTCACATAGGAAATGTAATTTGGGGGATTCAAGAGATGGCTTGTGGCTTAGAAGCACTGTTGCTCTTCCCAGGGGATCTAAATTTAATACCAACATCTATGTTGTTGGCTCACAACTGCCTTCTTGTGGGATATTATTTTTAGGTGTGTTACTTTTGTTTATGCTGTGGAACATTTGCTTTAATGATGCAAAGATGTGTTATATTCTTTTATGTTGCATTTTTTTTTAAACTTTGTGAAGCTGTGTTACTTTGCCTGTCTGTGACTGTCCAATGAAGAACTGAACAGCAAATAGCAAGGCAGAAGAAAGGATAGGTAGGCTGGCAAGTAGAGAGAATATATATAGAAGGAGGAATCTGGGAAAAGCAGTAAGAGGAGAGGAGGATGCCAGGGGCCAGCCACACAGTCCATCCAGCCAGCCATGGAGTATGAGTCAGATTTACAGAAGTGAACAGTACAAGCCCAGAGACATAAGGGTGATAGGATAATTAGCTAAGAAAAGCTGGCAAGAAACAAGCCAAGCCAAGGCGGGACATTTATAATAAAGAATAAGCCTCCATATGTGCCTTATTGGGGAGCTGGGTGGCAGGATCCCCAAAGAGCCAAAGAATAAAAACAACTAACAACACTGCCTAACTTAATTTAAGCTCTAGGAGGGTCTAACACCCTCCTTGATTGCCATACTATCATCACACATGTAGAATACACAGTCACATACACAACATGTAATTAAGATTAATTTTTTTTGTTATTTTTAGTTAGGGTATGTAAATATGTGAATACAGGTACCTGAAGAGTCCAGAGGTGTTGGTTCCTCTTAGATCTGGAGTTACAAGTGGTTGTAGGTTACTTGTTATGGAAACTGAGACTCAAACTTGTATGCTTTGGAAAGCAGTATTTACTCTTAACTGCTGAGCCATTGCTCCAGTTCAGTAAAATAAACTTTAACAAATTAATTTGTTTATTTGAGCTAAAAATCCAGTTTTATTACTGCCATACAGGTAGGACAGGTATCCAGGTTCATAAGGGGAGAAGATGTCAAGTCTAGACATCCATGTACAGGCTCCTGTATTATCCTCAGAACCATGAATGTTAGATTTGAAGAGTAATATGCATACAAACTTGGATACTCATCTAGTGTACATTCAGTGAAAGACCATTGTACATATGTTATTGCTCCCCAGAAAGCCTTTCGACACTAAGTTCAGTTTTACTGGGTTTTGGTTCCATGGACATTCCCTGTCTACCAAATAAAATCCCAGAATGAAACAAAGCAAGTGTTTATCATAATCATGTTTTAAAAAATAGTTAAGGCAGGTTACCACAACCAGTTCAACCTTACAATCTGTGAAAGAAGCATTGTAAAACCCAGTCTGTGGGGGCTGGAAATATGGCTCAGGGTTTAAGAGCACTGACTGTTCTCCCAGAAGACCTGAGTTTGATTCCAAGCAACCACATGGCAGCTAGAAACTGTTTGTAATTCCAAGATCTGACACCCTTACAGAGTTATACATGCGGGCAAAACACCAGTTCACTAAAAACTGAAATAAATACTAAAAAAAAAACAACTAATCTATAGATTCCTGGCAATGCCTAGCCCTTTAAGAGAGCCCTCTAAAGATTAGGTATGCTATGTTAACTAACACTTTATTACATAGAATCAATTCCTAAATATTATATTCTTTCATAATTCCTTTTATCTTTTTTGAACTTTACCTCTACATCACTATGTATTTCCGTGAACTTGCTCTTTTTGTTAATATAATTGTTTATGGTTTGTGTTAATGCTAGTTTTTTAACTGTTAGAGATATTTATGATGTTCATAGTTTGTTTATTCCCTCTCTGTCCAGTCGTCTTCTTTACTATACTACTAGCTGCCTTGTTGTTGAAAAAGTCCCCCCAGTTTTAAAAGCATGCATCTAATGAGAATGTACGGTGGTATAATAAAAGTAGATCAAATATATTTTCTTTGCTCAGTGCCAGGTATCATTACATTCAAAATCAGTTCCTGTTTCTTCAAGGAGGAAAAAAGCTTCTTTGCAAGTTTCTGCAGAACCAAGTGAAGCTGCTTGTGGATCAGGTTGGTAGCATACTCATGGCAATTAAAATGCTTTCTGAAGGGTCAGATTTTTGGATAGGTATTGTGTAAGTCTGAGTTTGCCATGAAATACCTTGTTTATTTAGTCCATCTATGGTGATTGATAGTTTTGCTGGGTATAGTAGTCTTAGTTGGCAGTCATGCTCTTTTAGTGTCTGTATAACTTCTGACCAGGACCTTCTTGCTTTCATTGCTTCCATTGAATATTCTGGTGTGATTCTGATGGGTCTGCCTTTCAGCTTTAAAAGTTTTATCTTTGTTCTGTATGTTTTGTGGCTTGATTATTATGTGGTGAGTGGACTTTTTTTGGGGGGGTCAAGTCTATTTGATGTTCTGTAAGCTTGTTGTATCTTTATGGGCATTTCCTTCTTTAAGTTGTGAAAGTTTTCTTCTATGATTTTATTGAATACATTATCTGTGCCTTTGAGCTGGTATTCTTCTCCTTCTTCTATTCCTATTATTCTTAGGTTTGCTCTTTTCATGGTGTCCCAAATTTCCTGAACGTTTTGTGTTTTGGCTTTTTTGGTTTCCATGTTTTCTTTGACTGTTGAGTCTTCCACTCCAGATATTCTCTCTTCCATTTCTTGGATTCTGTTGGTTATGCTTGTATCTGTAGTTCCAGCTCTTTTCTTCAGATTTTCTATTTTCACCTTTGCCTCATTTTGTGCCTTTTTTATTGCTTCTATTTCACTTTTTATTTTCTGGATTTTTTTTTTTCCCTTGGTTTTCTTTCAAGGATTTGTTAATCTCTTCCAGTGTTTTTGTTTGCATTTTCCTCTATTTTTTTAAGGAAATTTTTTATTTCTTCTTTTAAGGCTTCAGTAATCTTCATAAAGGTGTTTTTGCTGTTGTTTCCTTCTGTTTCCTCTTCATTGCCCTGTTCAGGTCTTGTAGTTGTAGAACCACCAGCTTCTTATGGTGTTACCTTATTGTTCTTTATATTGTTATATGTATTCTTGCACTGGCATCGGCCCATGGCTTTAGTGGTTCACAATTAGTGAGCTGCTCATCAGTTTTGGCTAGAGGGCTTGTGTGTCTCCTGTCTACTCTAAGCAATGGGTCTGTTCAGTCTCTGACTTTGCTCTGGAAGGGATCTGAGCTTCACAGTCCTCTGTTCTTGTGTGATGATCCAGTTAGCGCTGGAGGCTGGACCTGGCTGTGCGAAGTCCCTTCTTTTAGGGGTCACTGGAGGAGGCCCCTCACCGCTAAAGCCTTGAGCATGTCTGCTGGCAAGAGTCCGAGGTCAGACCCTTGGGTGTGACCCTGATACCGGAGAGGAATTCTCCTGATGGGAGGCCCAGGAGCTTCATTCAGCTCACCTCTGACTCAGAGTTTGGAAGGAAAAATCTAATCATTGTTTTCATCATTGTGTTGAGGGAACTCTTGAACTCTTCCATACCTTCATTGATGTTCATAAATGAAAAAAATACAAGCACGAGTATGACATGGTTGCCTTTTGTATCATATATGTTTCTAACTGATTCCTGGACTATGGGCTTGAAAATATGAACATATATATTTTAAAACTTTTATTATTGTTTGTGTATGAATGTATGCACTCTGGTTTGCATGCATGAAGGTCACGGGATTACTTTGTAGAGTTGGTTCTCTCCTTTCACATTCACATAGGCTCCTATAATTAGCTCAGCTTCTCAAGTTTGCTTGGTAAGCAGTCTTCCTCAACAACATATATATGCCTTTCAAAAATGCTAAAGTTTTGGACTATAAACAAACAAACAAACAAACCAACAAAAAAGCAAAGCATGTCCAAGCTGCAAACCACAACCACTCAACAGCTTCGTAATCAGAAACACCTTGGACTGACTCCTTGGATCCCACTCCCCCTAGAGGAACACCTGACTCAGTCTTGATGTTGGGGGAAGAAAACTGGATCTGCCAGGAGGGATGCTGAACTAAGCAATATTGGGACAGTGGGACCTTGGGACCACCTGCCCATGGAGGGGATGGGGAGATGTGGAGAAGAGAGAATGACCTGATGTGGTGGGAGGGGGAAGGGACCTTGAATAAAGATATACAAGGATAGAAAAATGTGACTTCTTTATTCATAATAATAAAAAAAGGAAGAAAAAAATGCTCAAGTTTGAAGACCCTATAAAATGTGTGAAAGGATTACTAAGGTATAGTAGGAAATAATTTGCATACTGTTATCTGATAAAGACTTTACTTTCATAGTACTTACCCTTGTTCCATAGTACAACCTATCACTTTGTTGCTCTGCCACCATAGGCAGAACAGAGTCCCCTCCCCCCCCCCCATGGCTCATGTTCTAGTGTAGCAGTTGAAGTTTCCCTCTAGTCCGTATTCTGTTACCTTACTGAGAAAGAATGTAGATTCTTTCCTTTCCCTTTGAGTACTGTCGGTTCTGGGTTGTAGGCATCTTAGGCGCCTAGTCCAGGGACAAATGAGAAGTGAACAGGAAACCCAAAATACCACATAACAAATTGTTTCTTAAGTCTTCAGTTTTTTAGGAAGATACCCTAGTTTCTTTCAGGTTTCAGAGCCCTATTATTGTTGGCCATAGATGATAATGCTAGTCACATTAGCAGATCTATAGCAGAATCTCTTAACCCTAACCCTATTCTTCATATTTTAGTTGTATACAAACTTTACATCTCAAGACTTTCAGCATAAATTTTGGAGTTGCTGTGTTTGAGGATTTCTTCATTTCCATCACCTCAGATGGTGTAGACCAAGTACATGTTTCAGTTCATTACTTTTGTAAATCAGAATTTTTAAAGTAATTAGGTGTTTTAATTATATGCCTTTGATTTTAAACTTAATAAACTGTTTTCTGAAAGCTTTTTATTCTAATTATGGTTGATTTTTTTTTTTTAAAGTACACTTGATTTAAATACTGTTTTTAACTACTGAGAACTGTCGTCATATACTTTTCTTTTAGTTCAGGCTAATGAAGTTCATCAGAAAACTCTGGCTACTGATGATATTTCTAAATGTATAGCAGCCTCAAACAACATGTCAAGTGAAAACAGAAATGCTCATAGTAGCACCACCTATGATGACATTTACTTATCTCGTGGCTCCCCTGTGGTTCTATTGGATGCAAAAACGTTTGAACTGCCGAACGTTATTTCATCTCTTGGTCAAAATAGAGTGGCTTCCATCTCAAGAAATTCAGTAGATAGAAAATCTTCAAATACGGACATTTCTCTTAAAACCAGGAAAAGGTAATTTTTGTTTGAGTAATAATAATTCTTTCTAATTTTTAATCCTTATATTGCAATTGCTAATTTAATGTAGCCTTTTATGTAGGCTTGAAGAAAGGGATTAAGGGGTAACATGAGAAAAATAAATGCTTTTTGCCTAGCGTTACTTTTTATAGTAGTAAAGGCATTAAAGTATACTTCAGAGAAATTTGGAGGTTAATGTTTTATAGTCTGGGGAAAATGTTTTCTTTGTGTGGCTAGTGAGATGGCTCAGCAAATTAAGGCACCTGGTGTGCAAGTCTGGTAACTAGTCAATCTCTGAAAACCAAATAAATATGGTAAGAGAAATCTTACTCCTCAAAGTCGTCCTCCAGTGTTCCTGTGCATGCTATGGCATGTGCATCCTTATACATTATGCATGCATATACACAATAAGACAAAGTTTTCTTTGTGATAGCCTGTTTTTTACAATGTTTGTTTATTTTTCTTTTTTAGTTATTTTACAAAATAATTTTCATTGACATTTTTATATATTATTTACATTGCTTATATTCTCTCCCCTCCATTATCTTTAACTTCTTGAAAGAAACAGTTTATATTTCCTGCATAATATTTGTAATTGAAAGGGTGATCTAGGTCCTTTCTACAATAACAATATGGATGAGTTATAAACCCAGTTCCATTAATTGGAGCTTTCTCTTTGCTGTTAAGATGCGAGAAATAGGTTATTAAGATACTTTGTTATTTGGAGACCTTTGAAATAAGTATAATGTACCTTATGGAGAATTTGGCTTACCTTTTTAACTTTCAGGTTAAACTTTGAAGACAAAAGTATTTTGAACAAAGTAGAAATGGAGAACAATGCTTTAGAAGTAGAAGATAACATATCAGAAGTACAAGAAGGCACATCATCAGAAACATCTCAGAAAAGAAGACAAGATTTGAGCTGTGAAATTCAACCACAATCTAAAAAGAGCTTTTCAACATTGTTTTTAGAAACTGTCAAGAGGAAAAGTGAACCTAGGTAAAGTTATTACAAAACTGTCCTTTTGGACATTTCTTCTGATTTGTTTTATGAACCATATCTGAGTGTTCTATGTTATTTAATATAGAAGTATTTTTATTTTTTAATCAGTTATGAAATTTTTATTAGAATTTTGTACACTGTGTTTTGATCATTTATATTCCTTTCCTCACTTATATGACTTTCCAGACTTCCCAGATTGATGCCTCTCCCTTTCCTACCCATGAAGCTTTGTGGCCTCTTTTGTTTTTTAAACGCATTTTAAGTCCATTTTGTGCTGTGCATATATTCTTGGATGTGTGACCTTCCTACTGGAGCACGGTTTACTTACTGTGTAACTTAAAGAAACCAAATATCTCTGTGCCAGCAGCTATCAGTTGCCATAGCTCCTTGGTTAGGGGCGGACTTTGTGTCCACCTTGGCTGGCATGAGTTTGCATAGGTCTTAAGTGCACTGTCACAACCACTGTCAATTCATATGTACAGTTGCCCTGTTATGTCGGAAGATACTGTTCATGTGTAGTCAGTCATCTGCTGCCTTTGGTGCTTGTATTCAGTACACTTCTATCCCACAGATTATCCCTTTATCATTTGGTCACTTGAAAGAAGGGAGTGTGACATAGATATCCCATTTCGGACAATCCATGGTCTCTTATTTTCTGTACTTGGATCAGTTTTAGGCCTTTTTTTTCCTACTAAAATAGTACATTTTCTGATGAGGGTTGAGAGGTACATTTATGTATGGATCTAAAAAGAATAAGAATAATAAGAATCATCATTCTCTGCCGTTATAGCACTAGATTTCTTTTTTTTTTTTTAAATTTTTAAAATAAAGTCTTTTTTATCCATATATTCCCCCTTGCTTCTTCTCACTTCCCCCTCCCCACCCCTCCCGCTCAGCCTTCAGCCTCCCTTCTCCCCATCCCCTCATCCCCTCCCCAGAAAGGGCAAGAGATCCCAAGGTGGATTAGCTCAGCATCCACTACAGGCAAGTCTGGTTTCCTCATCCTAATGTCAAGACTGGGTTAGGTTTTCCTCTGTAGGGAATGGGCTCCAAAGTGCTAGTCTATGCACAGAAACACAGTCTGATCTTTCCCCTCGATGCTCTGCATATTGCCCATCCTTGGAGGGCTTAGTTTTCTTTCCTGATGGTTCACCAGTGGCTGTTCTTGATTCAGTGAGTTCCCCATTGCTCCAGCCAGCCATCACTGTGAGAATTTTACTCATGATCCCTATCACTTGCTCATATAAACTCTCCTTTCCCCTCTCAACTGGACCAGAGACTCAGCCCAGTGCTCAGCCATGTATCACTGCCTCTGCCTTTATTCATTGTTGGATGTAAGTATTGTGAAGGCACTTAGGGTGGCTATTAATTTGATTATAGGGGCAGTCCTGTCTAGGCAACACCTTCACTATTGGTTGGAGACATAGACAGCGACATCATGTGAGTTCTTGGAGGTTTCCCTAGCACCTGGTCTTTTTCTAACCCCACATTGGCTTCCTTTATTAAGATCTCCTCTTTATTTTTCTCCCTCCTTGTTGTTCCTCTTACTCAATCATCTCCTCTCATTATTTTCCCCTCCCCATTTCCTGGTTATAAGCCCTTATGTTCCCAATTAGCTAAGGAGATCTTCTCTATTTTCTCTTCCTAGGGGACTCCCTGGATGTCTCTCATAAGTTCATTCTGGTCCCAAGCTGTTTAGGGGTTGTGGTTTGCAGCTTAGGTATTTTTTGCTTTTTGTTTGAAGTCCACTAATGAGTGAGTACATCCCATGCTTATCTTTCTGGGTTTGTGATACCTTGCTCAGGAGGATATTCTTCAAATTCATCCATTTGACTACAGATTTTAGGATATCATTTTTTTCTTACTGCTGAGTAGTACTCCGTCCTGTAGACGTACAACAGATTGTTAATCCATTCTTAAGTTGATGGGCATCTAGGTTGTTTCCAGGTTCTTGCTAGTACGAATAATGCTGCCATGAACATAGTTGAGCTAATGCTTCTGGAGTGCGAATGTGCATCTTTAGGGTATATGCTACTGGTTCTATATTTAGGGAGTAGTCACCTGTGCCAATGTATTGGAGGGTATTTCCCACTTTCTTTTCTAAGAGTTCAGTGTAGCTGGTTTTATGTTGAGGTCTTTGATCCACTTGGATTTGAGTTTTGTGCAGGGTGAAAAGTTTGGATCTATTTGCATTCTTCAATATACTACCATTCAGTTATGCCAACACCATTTGTTGATGATACTATCTTTTTTTTTTCATTGAATATTTTTGGACTCTTTGTCAAAAATCAGGTGTTCATAGGTGTATGGGTAAGTGTAGGGGTTCGATTCGATCCCATTGATCCACAAGTCTATTTTTATGCCAGTACCAGGCTGTTTTTATTACTGCAGTTCTATAGTATAACTTGAAGTTGGAGATGGTAATGCCTCCTGAGGTCCTTTTGTTGAGCAGAATTGTTTTGGCATTCCTGGGTTTTCTGTTATTCCAGATGAAATTGAATATTGTTCTTTCAAAATTGTGTTGGGATTTTGATGGGGATTGCATTGAATATGTAGACTGCGTTTGTTAGAATTGCCATTTGCACTATGTTGATCCTGCCTATCCAGGAGTATGAGAAATCTTTTCATTTTCTGATATCCTCTTCAGTATCTTTCTTCAGTGATTTAAAGTTTTTGTCAAACAGATCTGCTACTTCTTTGGTTATAGCCACACCAAGGTATTTAATGCTATTTGCAGCTATTATAAAGGGTGATGTTTCCTTTGTTTCTTTTTCAGCCCTTATATCCTTAATGTATAGGAGTATAGGAGGGCTACTGATTTCTTTGAGTTAATCTTGTGTCTTGCTACATTACTGAAAGTTTTTATCAGCTGCAGGAGTTCCCTGGTAGAATTTTGCAGGTCACTTATGTATACGATCATATCATCTGCAAATAGAGATAGTTTCACTTCTTCTTTTTCAATTTGTATCCCCTTAATCTCCTTTCATTCTTTTATTTCTTTAGCTAAAACTTAGAGAACTATATTGAATAGATAAGGGGAGAGGGGACATCCTTGTCTTGTCCCTGATTTGAGTGGGAATCCTTTGATTTTCTCTCCATTTAATTTGATGTTGGCTGTCGCCTTCTTGTAAATCACCTTTATTATATTTAGGTATTCTCCCTGTATTCCTGATGTCTCCAGGGCTTTTATCATAAAGGAGTGTTGGATTTTGTCAAAGGCTTTTTCAGCATCTAACGAGATGATCATGTGATTTCTTTCCTTCAGTGTGTTTATGTGATGGATGACATTCACAGTTTTTTGTGTGTTGAACCATCCCTGCATTTCTGTGATAAAGCCTCCTTGATTGTGGTGAATTACTTTTTTTTATATGTTGTTGGTTTTGGTTTGCCAGAATTTGTTGGGTATTTTCGCATCCATATTCATGAGGGAGATTGGTCTGTAATTCTTTTTTTTTTTTTGTGTGTCTTTGAGTGGCTTGGGTATCAGGGTTATTGTGGTCTCATAAAAAAAGTTTGGTAGTGTTTTTTTCAGTTTCTACTGTATGGACCGATTTGTTGAATATTGATATTTGTTCTTCTTTGAATGTTTGGTAGAATTCTGCAGTGAAACCATCTTGTCCTGGGCTTTTTTTTTTTTTTTTTTGTGAGACTTTTAATAACAGCTTCAATTTCTTTTGGGGTTATTGGTTTATTTAGGTCTTCAATCTGATCTTGATTTAATTTTGGTAATTGGTACCTGTCAAGCAAGCTGTCTATTTCTTTTAGGTTTTCCATTTTAGTAGAGTGTAGATTTTCAAAGCCTGACCTAATAATTTTCTGGATTTCCTGTGTGCCTGTTGTTATGTCTCTCTTTTCATATCTGATTCTGTTAATTTGGGTACTCTCTCTCTGCCTTTTGGTTAATTTGGATAAGGGTTTGTCTATCTTGTTGAGTTTCTCAAAGAACCAACTCTTTGATTCATTGATTCTTTGTATTGTTCTCTTTGTTTTTATTATATTGATTTTGGCTCTAGGTTTGGTTATTTCCTCCTGTCTACTCTTTTTAGGTGTATTTGCTTCTAATTGCTATAAAGCCTTCTGCTAAGCTCTTAGATCTCTAGTGTGGGATTTCTCTTGGTTTTTCATATAGGTATCTAGTGCTGCAAATTTTACTCTTAAGACTGTTTTCATTGTGTCCCATAAGTTTGGGTATGTTGTGGATTCATTTTCATTAAATTCTAGGAAGTCTTTAGTTTCTTTCTTAATTTCTTTTTTGACCCAGAGGTGGTTCAATGTAAAGATTTTTAGTTTCCATAATTTTGTAGGCTTTCTGTGATTTTTGTTGTTGTTGAATTCTAACTTTAGACCATGGTGATCTGATATGATACAAGGGGTTATTCCTCCCCCCTTTTTTTCATATCTATTGATATTTTCTTTATGACCAATTATGTGGTCAATTTTAGAGAAAGTTCCATGGGGTGCTGAGTAATATGTATATTCCTTTGTGTTTGGGCAGCACTTCTGTGAATATTTATTAAGTCCATTTGGATCATAACACCTGTTAGACTCCTTATTTCTCTATTGAGTCTATATTTGGTTGACCTATCCAAGGGTGAAAGTAGGGTATTGAAGTCTCCCACTATTAGAGTGTGACATTTGGTGTGGGGTTTAAGCTTTAGTAGTGTTTCTTTTACATATGTAGGTGCCCTTATATTGGGGGCATAGATATTCATGATTGAGATCTCATCTTGGTGGGTTTTTCTTGAGATGAATAAATAATGTCTGTCCTGGTCTCTATTGATTGATTTTAGTTTGAAGTCTACTTTGTTAGATATTAGGATGGCTACATCAGCTTGTTTCTTGGGACCATTTGATTGGAAAATCTTTTCCCAATCCTTTACTCGGAGCCTGTGTCTGTCTTTGAATTTGAGGTGTGTTTCTTGTATGCAGGGGAAGGATGGCTTCTGTTTTTGTATCCATTGTGTTAGAGTGTGTCTTTTATAGGGAGTTGAGTCCATTGATATTAAAGGATATTAATGACTATTGATTGTTATTTCCTGTTATTTTTGTTGGTAGCTTGTCTGTATTTCCTTTCTCTGAGCTTTTCTTCTGTGTGATTATTGATTGTTTGTGATATCATGGGTGTATCTGGGATCCTTAGGTTGGAGTTCCCTCTAGTGCTTTCTGAAGGGCGAGATTTGTGGATAGGTATTATTTAAATCTGATTTTGTTGTGAAATAATCTTGTTTACTCCATCTATGGTGATTGCTAGTTTTGCTGGATATAGTAGTCTAGGTTGGCATCCATGCTCTTTTAGTTAGTGTCTGTATTACTTCTGACCAGGACCTTCTTGCTTTCATTGTTTCTATTGTATAATCTGGTGTTATTCTTATGGGTCTTCTTTTATAGGTAAGTGCGCTCTTTTCTTTTGTAGCTCTTAATATTTTTTCTTTTTTTGTATGTTTTGTGGCTTGATTATTATGTGGTGAGCAGACTTTTTTTGGAGTTCTAATCTATTTCTTGTTCTGTAAGTTTCTTGTATCTCTGTAGGCATTTCATTCTTTAAGTTGGGAAAGTTTTCTACTATGATTTTATTGACTATATTATCTGTGCCTTTGAGCTGGTATTCTTCTTCTTGTATTCCTATAATTCTCAGGTTTGGTCTTTTCATGGTGTCCCAGATTTCCTGAACATTTTTTGTTATGATTTTTTTTTTTTTTTTTTTTGGTTTTAGTGTTTTCTTTGACTGATGTAGCTATTTCCACTATTGTATCTTCCACTCCAGAAATTCTTCCATCTCTTGGATTCTGTTGGTTATGCTTGTATCTGTAGTTCCAGTTCGTTTCTTCAGATTTTTCTATTTCCAACTTTGCGTCAGTTTTTGCCTTTTTTATTGCTTCAATTTCAGTTTTTAGTTCCTGGAATGTTTCTTTCATCTGTTGTTTTTCCTTTTCTTGGTTTTCTTTCAAGGATTTGTTCATCTCTTCCAATTTTTTGTTTGTATTTTCTTCAGTTTCTTTAAGGGAATTTTTTATATTGTCTTTCAATAATTAATAACGTTGTTTTTAAGGTTGCTTCCTTCTGTTCCCTCTTCATTGCTTAGTTCAGGTATTGGTGTTGTAAAACCACCAGCTTCTCCTGGTGGTGTCCTATTGTTCTTTATATTGTTATGTTTTTTCTTGCACTGGTATCTGCCCATTGGTTCCTTGGTTCACTTAGTCAGCTCTTAGTTGGTTTTGATTCAGTTGTGGGTTCAGGGGTTGTATGTCCCCAGTTACCTCAGGGTTTGCTCTTAGCTCTTAGTTGACTGTAGTCGGCTCTCAGTCAGCTCTGTTAGTCTGCTCTCTTACTCTAGTCTGGACAAGGGCTTTCTTACTCTGCTCTGGACTCGGGCTCTGCAGTATCTATATTTGTCTGTGTATGATGATGCAGCATGATTTGGAGGTAGGTTTTGGCTGTGGGATGTCCCTCCAGCTGTGTGCTTCTAGGAATTGCTGGTGCTGATTAAATAGATCCTAAGGCAGCTTTTACTTCGCTCTGGACACAGGCTCTGCAGGATGTAGAGATGTCCATGTGTGATGACCAACACTAGATTTCTTGTGTGTATTGCACCCTAGTCAACTTAATTTTGAACCACTATTATAATATTGTAATAATTTAAAAATAAGCATGAGATATTGGAATTTATAGTTTATTTATATTAATAATTATTGCATGTCTTTCACTTAACATCTTTGTATTTGGTGCTGTTATGAATGGAGTTCTGTCAGATATAAAAAGAATAAGAAGCCATTAAAGATTAATTATATTATTGTTCTCTAAAATATTAGATATTATGGTTTATTATATTTAATATTGTTAATGTTTTAGATATGAAGAAGTGCAGATATCTGCACAAATAGTTTAATCAAACTTATATAATATACATGGCATACACTTTCTATTGTAAGTAAGTACATTTGAGTTATAATTATACACTTGTGAATTTTAAGGCTTTAGCTTGTGTATTGACTGAGGGGCATCAAAGTAGATGCCCAGCTTTAAATCTGTATAACCTTAGTATTATAAAGTCGAAGGGAAGATTAAGAGAAAATTGCAGAGATACCTGATTTAATTTCCTATATAGAATATTTTATTCACAAACAAGGATAAAACTTCAGTACTTCAGTGGTTAAAATAATGTTTTGTTTCAGTTTCATTGTTAGGCATACAGCAGCAGTTCAACATCTTTCATCTTCTCCAAATGATATGAAATTATCTGAAGACGAATTTATTATTGATGAGTCAGATAGAAGTTTTGCAAGTCCACCTTGGGTGACAATACCAAGAAAAGGCAGAGATCCGAGACAACATTTGCTATCTCTTGAAAACACTGTAACTCCTAAAGATAAAAAGTCCAGAGAAAAACTGCCTAGTGTTTCAGCTAGGACTTTGAGAAGTGACACACAGTCTCTCATGGCTTCCCCAATAGAGAAATCTCCACCTTCTGTTGAAAAAATCCTGGGGACTAGTTGTACAGATGAATTGGAAAATGACTATAGATCTACAGAATATATAATGCATTCTAAGAATGCCAAAAAACCATCTGTAAGACAGATGCAGAGAAGAGTACTGAAGCCTAAAATAGTTGAAGAGGAGCTTACTATGAGACAGGGTAAAAAGGAAAAGAGGAATATGCCAAACATTGGCCAAGACAAGTTACAAGTAAATTCAAAAAGAAATATGGAAGACCATGTAGAGGCAAAAAATGAGCCTATTCCCAAGAAACAGATGGCCCCTGTTGGTAAGTGTTTATTCAGAGTATGAGTATTCTATAGTTGTTATATTTCTCCTTAGCTTTGAGAGATAGGCAAAGTAAAGCTACCTACAAAGATTTACAAAACTTTTCAGATTCTTTTTGAAAATCTCTAGGTTTAATTTGGTGCAGAGTCACTTTAAGAAAAAAAAATATTAATTAGGTAAGGCAGACACACACATGGAAAAGTGAAAGACTATAAAGAAGTTAACGGGATGTTTCCCCTGCTAACATGGGTATTTTTGTGTGTGGGAGGTGGGTGGGTATGAAGATTGACAGATATATGTGTATATAGGATGAAAGTAGAAGAACAGAAAATAGATCTCTACCCAATATTGCTATAGATATTTGTATCTTCATAAATATTTCTGAGTAAAGACTGGTTAATGAATATAATGTTCTGATGTGTTTATGATTTTCCATTTTGTTACATATTACCACACCTTTGTAGCTTAAACAACACACTTAATTTTTTTCTGTCTTATGTAATAATATAGATGTTTCACAGGATAGAAACAAAGACCTTTGTTTAGTTCTATTTCTAGTGTGTCTGTTTGTAAGAGGTGTGCTCCTTACTTTTTCCACTCTGTCAAACTTCCTTTAATTCCAGACTGATGGTCCTTCTTGAAAGCTTTCAATTTATTCTTCCTGTTGCTGAGTTCTCATTACTGCTATTATCTTAACTTTTGTGGGACCACAAGTTTTAAGGAGACATGATTGAACAAGTAGAGTTAATCAAAAGTGATCTATTTCAAGGTTTATAATTTAGTCATACTTAACTTCTTCCAAAATTAAATTTTCAAACAATTAAAAGAAAAGGCAGTAACTACCTGTTTTATTTTTGTTTAGTGCTAAGTACAAAAAGAAGTTATATTTTTCAAAAGATACCCAGACTAGAGAGATAGCTCAGTGCTTGTCTTTCTTTTTTTATTTTATTTTATTTACTTTTTTTATTATGAATAAAGTCTCATTTTTTATCCATGCATCCCCTTGTTCAAACAAGCCAGAATGACCTGATTTTGATCTTCAAACAAAGTTAGAGCAATATAGCTGTTGTGGTTTTACATATTTGTAATACAAGTTCTGGGGAGGCAGATCCATGGAGCTTGATGGCCAGTCAGCATAGGCTAACGGTGAGTTCTAGGCAGTATCTCTCTTGATAAAACAAGGAGAATAGATGGCATTTCAGCTTGTCCTCTGGTTTCCATACATGTGCATCTGTATGCTTGTGCCTGCATGCACATAAATACATATTTCTCTTTTAGTTCATGACAAGCAGTGTGAAGCATTTACATTTAATTGTTAGAAAAATTAGAGATCTAATTGGAAACACATGGCTTTTTAAAGAAATACATGTGAAAATGGGATAAACTTATTTCTATAATTGAGTTATTTATTTAAAATCTGTTGTGAACTTTTGAAAATTGGTGTTTAGAAGTTTTTATGTTTTTCTTTGCATTAGGAAAGGAAAAAAGGCAAGGCACCCAAAAAGTTAAGGAAAAATTCAGAAACAAATGTTTTTCTGGTGGATCTGAGAACAAATTTGTGCCTGAAGAAGTGGTTTTGAGCATCAGGAGAAGTAATAGAATTTCTCAGCAACCACCTGAGTGGTGGCTGGTAAAACCAGAGGAAGGTAAGTATTTTTATTTAAATCATCTTCATTGAAAGGTCTCTACAATCAATTATATAGAAAATTCTTATAATGTAAATAAATTTAAATTGGTTTACCAACAGAAATATTATCAGTTATAAAGTGTAAAGCTGTACAGTGTTTTGTGTGGAGGCATGTACTGTGGACAAACATAGCCAAAGTCAGAAGTCTTTGCATTTAAGAAGGTTGACATTCTATGAGTGAAAACAGTATAGATAAAATAATTTATGTAATGAGAGACATTTAAAAATCAGATGAAGGATAATGATAAGAAAGAGATGGCAGGGAATGATAGATAGAATTAAGTTACTATTTTATTTCAAGATGCTATGGCTGGATAGGTTCCTACAAAGAAAGAGAATAAGCTGAGAAATTTAGAAATATAGGAAACACTGAGATCTTACAGATGATTTCTTAGGAACCTTTCTGTTAATGTGAAAAATACTCTGCAAAAGCAACTAAAGAGAGAAAGGATTTATTTTGGCTTATTGTTCTAGAGGGGTAAGATACAGCATCAGGAGGCTAGCTACTTATATTTCATCCGTATTCAGGAAACAAACAATGAATGCATACTGCTGTTCAGCACCTTTCTCTACCTGTATCATCTAGGATCCAAGATAGCAGCCAAAGAATGGTGCTACCTACATGGGTGTGGATGGGTCTTCTCACCTTAGTTAACACAATCCACATAGTCTCCTTGTAGGCATCCCCAGAGGCTCATCTCTTAGGAGATTTAGATTCTGTTAAGTTGATAGCACTTAACGTTACAAGTGGTCAAATGAGTAATGGGGCAGCATCTGAGAAAACAATTATTGAGGAAGTTTATGATGGGTTTAAAAAAATCTAGTACATGTCCTATAAAAGCAATTAAAACAATGTAAGAATTTTTTTAAGATTTATTTATTTATTTATTCATTTATTTTTTATTATGAAGAAAAAGTCACACTTTCTATCCTTGTACATCCTTATTCAAGGTCTCCTCCCTCTCCCACCACATCAGCCCATTCTCTCTTCTCCACAACTCCCCATCACGCCCCTGGGCAGGCTCCCACGGTCTCAATATTGCTTAGTTCAGCCTCCACTCCTGGCAAATCCAGTTTTCTCCCCACAACATCAAGATTGAGTCAGGTGTTCCTCTAGGGGGAGTGGAATCCAAGGAATCAGTCCAAGGTGTTTCTGATCCTAAGCTGTTCAGTGGTTGTGGTTTGCAGCTTGGGCATGCTTTGCTTTTTTCTTGTAAAACAATGTAAGAATTTTTATTTGAAAACAAATTTAGCTCATGAATTTGCTATATGTGTTTATATGTAAATATAATGATGTTGATATTTCAGTGAGTCAGATCATTGGAGCAAACATGCTAATTTTAATTTGTCTTTGAGTATTTCAGGATCTGTTGATAGAAGATCTTCAGAAAAAAATGAATCATCAGTGGAGTATCACAGTAGAAAAAAACAGGCTAAGAAAAATCAATTATCTAAGAATACTGGGACAAAACCTTTTCCATCAAAAAGACAGAAGACAGAGAGAATCTCAAGAATACAGAAGTCTTTAAATGTTAAGAGGTCTAGAGGAAGTGTTAGTAGTCAGGGTGAAATTTCTGATTCTCAAAGTGAGCCATTAGAAAACAAGGCAGACTCAACTCAGAAGAAAAGTCTTAATATTTCTGGGTAATTTCTTTTGTGTTTACAATATAACTGTTTTCCCCATCCCCATTGAGAATTTACTTGTTTGTGTTATTCAGTCTTCAGAATGAGAACAACATAAAGGGCTTAGTCAAAGTTCTTAGCTAGATGAATTAGCTAGATGACTCCTAGGCGAAGTACCACTTATTTCCTCAATTTAATATTGGGAATGATAGATATTTAGTTGTATAGTCACTCTTTTATTATTCTCAGCCCAAGTTTCTTTCTCCCCTCTCTTAAATGGGAGTCTTGATGGACTTCAGATACCTGTGTGAACCTAGTTGTAAATCTTTAGGTCTAAACATGAAGTATTGATACTTGTTATAGCTAATGTTAAATTCCTTACATAAACATTTGTATAATGTTTCCAGAAGAAAGAACTTTTGAAAAGTAATTTTAACTTTTGTTTTTAATAGACCTATAGGAGGCCCTAAGTATCAAAACAATATTACGACTTCACAGAATGCTCATGTAAAATCTTATACTGAAGAATGTACAAGTAAGACACCAGTGGAGTCTAGTTTGGATGCAGGCAAGCCTACAAATGCAATGTGGGAAGAAAGGTGTGTATATAGTACACTGAAAATGGAAGTTACTCACTGTACTAGTTACTCATGTCTGTGTTATTCTCAAACATAATTTTATTTTTGATATTGGCTTGCAAAGGTGTATTGCTTTATACTTTCTGTGGGGCCAGACATCTAGGGAAGGCTTAGATAGCTGTTTGTGTTTGGTGGGGTGTCTTTGTCTTTTGTATCTCTTTGATAACTTGACTACAACTAGAGGATCCACTTATGTGTCACATGGCTGTTGGTTGAAGGTTGCAATTTTTGCTGTCTTTTGGTAGTTGGCCTTTGTTTCTGGTCATGTGGTAGCTTCCTTCCTACAAAGCAAATGATCTGAGAGAAGAAAGTGACCATAAAGGAAATCAAATACCTTTTAATTACTTTTCCCTGGAGTTTTACACTCATCTTTATGGTTTTCTGTTTGTCAGAAACAAGTCATCACAAGTCCAGACCATACTCAGGAAAAGGGAAATGAAGCTTTATCTTTTGAAAAGAAGATTGTCACAGAATTTGTGCATGTATTGTTAAAGCATCCACTAACACTTGACAAGTGAGAATAACCTGCTTGTTTTAGCCTTGAACTGTTAAAACCTTTAAAAGTGAAAGACTAGTGAATTATAGCAACCCTGGCCTTTGAAGGGAGGTCTGTGGATTATTTCCTCTTGGAGGGATTGTAGTAGGAAGTTTTTGTCCCATCAATAACCTCCAAATACCCAGCAGCCACTTCCCGAATAATTGACTCAGAGGCTTAATATTGTACTAACTGCTGGGCCAGTAGCTCAAGCATATTATTATCTAGCTCGTAACACTTAAATTAACTCATAATTCTTATCTATGTTTAGCCATGTGTCTTGGTTACTTTTCTCTGTCTAGCATTCTCATCTTGCTTCCTCTTCCCAGAATTCTCCTAGTCTGGTCACCCCACCTATACTTCCTGCCTGACTAACTACTGGCCAAACAGCATTTTATTAAACTAATATGAGTGACAAATCTTTACAGTGTACAAGAGCATTATCCCACAGCAAGAGAAAGGAACCTGGGACTACCGTAGCTTCAGTCAGCTATGATGATTTTTGGCCTATATGTTTAGTTTCATTTTTATAGATAGTTTCTTTTAAAATGAGGATATGCTTGCTGGTTTCTCTTATTTGTGTTAAAG
Organism: Sigmodon hispidus; assembly: GCA_004025045.1. Lineage (NCBI taxonomy): Eukaryota > Metazoa > Chordata > Mammalia > Rodentia > Cricetidae > Sigmodon > Sigmodon hispidus. The sequence continues at coordinate 33,622 of PVIH01015805.1, forward strand.
AATGTTACTATTGGACTTGACTAAATTCATCACTGATCTATGAATTAATTTAAAATGTGCTAGCTGAGCTTGGCAGTATATGCCTATAATCTTAACACTCAAGAGGCCAAGGAAGGAGGATTGCAAATTCTAGACCAGTTTAGGCTACATAAGGAGGCCTGAGCTACCAAATTCTCTCTCTGTCTCTATCACTCTCATTTGTATAAATTGTATTTATCAGATTTGACTTAATTATGATATCAAATCATAGTCCTTGCTTTATGCTGCATGGAAATACATTCTTGATGACCTATTGTATCACTTTTAGTTTCATAAGAAAGAAACTGAGGGCAGTTTTAAGACATGATCATGAAATTTAGATATATAGAGATTTATGTTATAATTATATAAACACAAATTTTGTGGTTTGTTTTGTTCTTCAGTGGACCCTCCAGGTTCAAGGATTATGTAATGTCTCAAAGCAAAATTTCTGACATGGATGGTGAAAAGGATCAGGAGAGTTTGGGTAAGTTATTATTTTCTACTATCTTGGTTTCTATGGCACTATGAATACAAAGTAAAGTATTCTGTGTTTAAATTTTCAATAATAGTAAATAGGGATCTACTCCTGAGATTACTGTTTTACAGTTGGAAATTAGTTGAAATGGTCCAGATGGGTAAAGGCATTTGCTACCAAGCCTAACAACCTGAGTTCAGTTGTCTAGAACCTACCACATAGTAGAGGGAGAGAACTGATTTCTATAATTGTTCTCTCTTTTTCGCACATATGCCATAGCATATATGTGTAACATCTTCTGCAACAGAATAAATAAAATAAAATAAAATAAAATAAAATAAAATTATTAAACTAATAAGGAAATACTTAAAGCAGCAATAACTACATGTTGATGGGTGGTTGATACATTGGATTCATTATAGTGTTTTATTTTCAATTTGAAATGTATTTCTTTTTAAATTTTTAAACTATCCATCTATCTATATTTTTTATTTGGTAGAGAAGTAGTGAAGTTGTCTGAGTACAATTTTGATATAATTTAATATAGATTTCCCCTAAATAATATTGTAATAATTTAAATATATATTTAAAGAATTGAGGTTTTGCTTTATTTATTTTATGTTTACTAGTGTTTTGCTTGCATGTATGTTTGTGTACCACATATATGACTGGTGCCTTTTGCTGTCAGAAGAGGTCATTGGATCCCTTGAAGCTGAAGTTATAGGTAGTTGTGACCAGTAATGTGGATTCTGGGTACCAAGCCCTGGTCCACTGAGCCCTGGTCTACTTCAGGAGCAGAACAATAGTGGTCTTCATGTCTGAGTTATCGTTTTAGCCCCTTGTAATATATTCTTAGTTATAATGATTTTTCTGTAACCCAAGAGTTACTGAAGTAGCACATAGAGAAGATCTTGCTATTTAGACCTGAGGGTAAATCTGCCTCTGCTCCTTACTAGCTCTTTTCTGAATAGAAAAATACAATGTTTGTAATTTCAGTTTACTTACATATAAAAATCTGGTATTGATTCCAGTTAGTATTGGCTGCTAGTCTAAGAAGTCATGGGTGTTTTTTGTGTTTGTTTCTTTTATTGATAGTAAATTTTGGAAGGCAGAGTCAAGAGGAGTTCCTGATGACTGAGCTGGATAAAAGAAATAAAAGCTGCTAGAAATAACTTTAAGGTTATTGATTTAAACATCAGAAATAGTAGCATTGTAATTATCCAAATTGGAGACAAAAGGAGGAGCAGATATTTGGGGGAAGGCAGAGAAAACAGAATCTTGGATTTGAACATGGAAAGTTGATCTTATTGTGATTGTGTCCTTTTTGAGTAGAGATCTGTTAAGGAGTAGGAGAGGTGAAGTGAGAGTCTTCACTACAGCAGTATGTTTCTTGGCTCTGCTTGTATTCTGTAGAACCCTTGTTACATACCTGTTGGGGCTGTTAGCCAGTTTGTAAACTCTTGGATGCCTGATTTGGCCAAAATTTTCTTGATACAGTTACATGCATTTTATTTACTTATTTTAATCTAGCAATGTTATGACTTTTGGTTTGGTCCCCTCCCACCCTCTCTTTTTAATGGCATTAAAGAAGGCAAGCACTTTACCATGGACTATTTCCTTAACATTCCTCTTCTCGTTTTGAAAGAGGATCTTGCTAAGTTTCCCAGACAAGTCATGAGCTAATTACATAGTAGTCACTGGCCAAGTTGCCAGACTTCACCTTGTTGACTTTGGAGCCTGCCTCTTTGGCTCTGGAGTAGGTAAAATTGCAGGCCTACATCACTAGAACTGGCAGGCTGTTGTTTCTGATTCTGTTTGTTTATTTGTTTATGAGTTTTATTATATGATTTTGTGTGCATATACATCTACACATCAGAAAAGGGCATCAGAGTCTATGAGAGAACTACATAAGAAAACAGTTAGAGTGATCTGACTTCTGTATTTAGCACACACCTTGGATAGACAGACCACAGTGAACTGTCCAAGAATCTTTCCCTGTGTGTGGCCTTTTTTTTTTCCTTTTCTCTTTTTTTTTTTATTATGAATAAAGTCACATTTTCTATCCCTGTATATCCTTAATCAAGGTCCCTTCCCCCTCCCACTCCTTCCAGTAACTCTCCTCTCCACCTCTCTCCATCTCTTCCCCAGCAAGGGCAGGAAGTCCCAAGGTCCCAATGTCCAGAGGTCCCAAGGTCCCAATGTCCCAATATGGCTTAGTTCTGCATCTACTCCTAGCAGATCCAGTTTCCTCACCCCAACATCAAGACCAAGTCAGGTGTTCCTCTAGAGGGAGTGGCATCCAAAGTGCCAGTCCAAAGTGTCCCAGATCCCAAGTTGTTCAGTGGTTGTTGTTTGCAGTCTGGACATGCTTTGCCTTTTGCTTTTTTGTTTAGAGTCCACTAATGAGTGAGTATATCCCCTATTTATCCTTCTGGGTTTGTGATACCTTTCTCAGGAGTACATTCTCCAAATCCATCCATTTGCCTGCAAATTTTTGTATATCATTTTTCCTTACTGCTGAGTATTACTCCATAGTATAGATGTACCACAATTTGTTAATCCATTCTTCAGTTGATGGGCATCTAGGTTGTTTCCAGGTTCTTGCTAGTACGAATAATGCTATGAACATAATGGAGCTAATGTCTTTGGAGTGAGAATGTGCTTCTTCAGGTTATACACCCAGAAGTGGTATTGCTGGATTGTTGTGGAGATTGATTCCCAGTTTTCTGAGAAACTGCCATACTGCATTCCAGAGTGGCTGAATAAGCTTACACTCTCACCAACAATGGAGGAGTGTTCCCCTTACTCCGCAACCTCTCCAGCCTAGGCTGTCACCTGTGTCTTTTATATTAGCCAATCTGACAGGTGTAAGGTGGTATCTCAAAGTTGTCTTGATTTGCATTTCTCTGATGGCTAAAGAAGTTGAGCACTTTTTCAAGTACCTTTCAGCCATTTGTAATTCTTCTGCTGAGAATTCTCTTTTTAGTTCTGAACCCCATTTTTTGATTGGGTTATTCAAGGTTTTGGGCTTTAGATTCTTGAGTGCTTTATATATTTAAGAGATCAGTCCTCTATCACTTGTAGGGTTGGTGAAAATCTTTTTCCATTCTGTAGGCTGTCGTTTTGTCCTATTAGTAGTATCCTTGGCTTTACAGAAGCTTTTCAGTTTCAGGAGATCCCACTTATTGATTGTTGTTCTTAGTGTCTGTGCCACTGGTGTTATATTTAGGAAGGGGTATTTCCCACTTTCTTTTCTATCAAGTTCAAAGTGCCTGGGTTTATGTTGAGGTCTTTAATCCACTTGGATTTGAGTTTTGTGCAGGGTGACAGGCTTGGATCTATTTGCATTTTTCTGTACACTACCAACCAGCTATGCCAACACCATTTGTTAAAGATACTATCTTTTTTCCATTGAATATTTTGGGCCTTTTTGTCAAAGATCAGGTGTTCATAGATTTTTGGGTTAATGCCCGGACCCTCAATTCAGTTCCATTGATCCACAAGTCTGTTTTTATGCCAGTACCAGGCTATTTTTTTTATTACTGTAGCTCTATAGTATAACTTGAAGTCAGGGATGGTGATGCCTCCTGAGGTTCTTTTGTTGAATGAACAAAATTGTTTTGGCAATCCTGGCTTTCCTGTTATTCCAAAGGAAATTGAGTATTGTTCTTTCAAGGTCCATAAAATATTGTGTTGGGATTTTGATGGGCAGTCCATTGAATCTGTAGATTGCTTTTGGTAGGATTGCCATCTTTACTATGTTGATCCTACCTATCCAGGAACATGGGAGGTCTTTCCTTTTTCTGATATCCTCTTCAATTTCTTTCTTCAGTGATTTAAAATTTTTGTCAAATAGGTCTGTTACTTCTTTGGTTATATTTACTCCAAGATATTTAATGCTATTTACAGCTATTATAAAGGGTGATATTTCCCTTATTTCTTTTTCAGCCCTTTTATCTTTAGTGTATAGGAGGGCTACTGATTACTTTGAGTTAATCATGTATCCTGCTACATTGCTGAAGGTGTTTATCAGCTGTAGGAGTACCCTGGTAGAATTTTGTGGGTGACTTGTGTATACAATCATATCATTTGCAAATCGAGATAGTTTTACTACTTCTTTTCCAGTTTATATCCCCTTGATCTCCTTTCATTCTCTTATTGCTTTAGCTAAACTTTGAGAACTATATTGAATAGATAAGGGGAGAGAGACATCCTTGACTAGTTCCTGAGTTTAGTGGGATAGCTTTGAGTTTTTTCTCCATTAAGTTTGATGTTGGCTGTTGGCTTCTTGTAAATCACCTTTATTATATTTAGGTATTCTCCCTTTATTCCTGATGTCTCCAGGGCTTTAATCATAAAGGAGTGTTGGATTTTGTCAAAGGCTTTTTCAGCATCTAAGGATAGGATCATGTGTTTTTTTTCCTTCAGTTTGTTTTTATGATGGATGACATTTACGATTTTTCGTATGTTGAACCAACCCTGCATTTCTGGGATGAAGCCGATTTGGTCATCGTAGATGATATTTTTTATACATTGTTGTATACGGTTTGCCAAAATTTTGTTGAGAATTTTAGCATCAATATTCATAAGGGAAATTGGTCTGTAATTCTCCTTCTTTGTTGTGTCCTCAAGTGGCTTGGGTATTAGGGTAATTGTGGTCTCGTAAAAGGAATTTGGCAATATTCCTTCAGTTTCTACTGTGTGAAGTAGTTTGAGGAGTAATGGTAGTAATTCTTCTTTGAATGTCTGGTATTATTCTGCACTGAAAGCATCTGGACCTGGGTTTTTTCTACTTGGGAGGCTTTTAATGACAGCTTCAACTTCCTTTAGGGTTATAGGTCTGTTTAGGTAATTAACCTGGTTTTTATTTAATTTTGGTAAATATTACCTGTCCTAAAAGCTGTCCATTTCTTCCAGGTTTTCCATTTTTGTGGAATATAGATTTTCAAAGTATGACCTGATAATTCTCTAGGTTTTCTTGGGGTCTGTTATGTCCCCCTTTTCATTTCTGATTTTTTTGATTTGGATACTCTCTCTCTCTGCTTTTTGATTAGTTTGGATTAGGGCTTATCTATCTTGTTGACTTTCTCAAAGAACCAACTCTTTGATTCATTGATTCTTTGTATTGTTCTTTTTGTTTCAATTGTATTGATTTCAGCTCTGAGTTTGATTATTTCTTGCCATCTAGTCCTTCTAGGTGACTTTGCTTCTATTTGTTCTAAAGCTTGCAGCTGTACTGTTAGTTCTTTATTGTGGGATTTCTCTAGGCTATTCATATAGGCATCTAGTGCTATGAATTTTCCTCTTAAGACTGCTTTAATTGTTTCTTACAAATTTGGGTATGTTGTAGATTCATTTTCATTAAATTCTAGGAAGACTTTGATTTCTTTCTTAATTTCTTCCTTGACCCAGAGGTGATTCAGCTGAGTAATGTTTAGTTTCTATGAGTTGGTAGGCTTTCTGTGATTTTTTTTATGCTGTTGTACTCTAATTTTAGGCTCTGGTGGTCCGACATGATATAAGGGATTATTTCTATTTTATAGTATTTATTGATAATTGCTTTATGACCAATTATGTGGTGAATTTTAGAGAAAGTTCCATATGGTGCTGAGAAATATGTATATTCCTTTGCAGTTGGGTGGAAGTTTCTGTAACTATTAAATCCATTTGCATCATAACCTCTGTTAGACTCCTTATTTCTCTGTTGAGTCCCTGTCTGGTTACCTATCCAGGGGTGAAAGTGGGGTATTTATTTCTCTGTTGAGTCTCTGTCTGGTTAACCTATCTAGGGGTGAAAGTGGGATATTAAAGTCTCCCACTTTTATGGTGTAAGAAGTGATATGGGATTTGGGCTTTAGCTGTGTTTCTCTTACATTAGTAGGTGCCCTTATATTAAGGACATGAATATTCAGGATTGAAATCTTCTCTTGACCAATTTTTCCTGCCATGAATAAGTAATGTCCATCTTGGTCCCTTTTAATTGCTTTTAGCTTAAAGTCTACTTTGTTAGATATTAGGATGGCAACCCCAACTTGTTTCTTAGGGCCTTTTGATTGGAAAATCTTTTCCCAACCCTTTATTCTGAGGTTGGTTCTGTCTTTGTGGTTGAGGTGTGTTTCTTATATGTAGCAGAAAGATGGATTCTGTTTTTGTATCCATTTTGTTAGTGTGTCTTTTTATAGGAGAGTTGAATCCATTGATATTAAGAGATAGTAGTGACCACTGATTGATGTTTCCTGCTACTTTTGGTAGTAGTGTCTATGTATTTCCTTTCTTTGGGCTTTTCTTCTCTGGGATTATTGAATGTTTATGGTTTCATAGGTATATCTGGGATCCTTAGGTTGGAGTTTTCCCTCTAATGCTTTGTGGAGCGCCAGATTGGTAGATAGGTATTATTAGTCTGACCTTGTCATGAAATATCTTGTTTACTCCATCTATGGTGATTGATAATTTTGCTGGGTATATTAGTCTAGGTTGGCAGCCATGCTCTTTTAGTGTCTGTATAACTTCTGACAAATCCCTTCTTGCTTTCTTTGTTTCTTTTGAATAGTCGAGTGTTATTCTGATGAGTCTGCCTTTATAAGTAAGTTGGCCCTTTCCTTTGCAGCTATTAAATTTTTCTCTTTGTTCTGTATGTTTTGTGGCTTGATTATTATGTGGTAAGTGGACTTTTTTGGGGGCTCATACCTAATTGGTTTTCTGTAAGCTTCTTGTGTCTTTATAGGCATTTTCTTCTTTAAGTTAGGAAAGTTTTCTTCTATGATTTTATTGAATACATGATCTGTGCCTTTGAGCTAGTATTCTTCTCCTTCTATTATTATTCTCATGTTAGGTCTTTTCAGGGTGTCCCAGATTTCCTGAACATTTTGTGTTATGGCTATTTTGCTTTTAGCATTTTCTTTGACTTATGTATATTTCCGCTACTCTGGCTTCCACTCCAGAGCTTCTCTCTTCCATCTCTTGTAGTCTGTTGCTTAAGCTTGTGTTTGTAGTTCCAGCTCTTTTCTTCAGATTTTCTATTTTCATCTTTGCCTCATTTTGTGCCTTTTCTATTGTTTCTATTTTAGCTTTTAGTTCCTGGAATGTTTCTTTCATTTTTTGGTTTACCTTTTCTTGATTTTCTTTCAAGGATTTTTTCATCTCTTCCAACTTTTTGTTTGTATTTTCTTCTATTTCTTTATGGGAATTTTTATATCTTCCTTAAAGGTTTCAATAACCTTCATAAAGGTGTTTTTCCTGTTGTTTCCTTCTGTTTCCTCTTCATTGCTCTGTTCAGGTTTTACTGTTCTAGAACACCAGTTTCCTCTGGTGTTGCCTTGTTGTTCTTTATATTGTTATATGTATTTTTGCACTGTCGTCTGCCCATGGCTTTAGTGGTTCATGAGTAGGCATTTCCTAGTCAGTTGTGGCAAGAGGGCTTGTGTGTCTCTTGTCTCCTCTGAGCAAGGGTCTGTCTGCTTGATCTTCGACTCTGCTCTGGACAGGTATCTGAATTTCAAATCCTCAGTCCTTCTCTGATGATGTTGTTCGCCCTGGAGGCCAGGCCTGACGGTGCAAGGTCCCCTCTTTTAGGTGTGGCTGGAGGAGCCCCTTGCTGCCAAACCCCAGGTCCTGTCTGCTAAGGAGAGCTGAGATCAGGCTGTAAGGATTGACCGTGTGTGGCCCTTCATGTGTCTGTATTGGGTTTCCTAAAAGCATGGCAGTCTTGGGTAGCTGATAACATTACTGTCTTCCTTCAAAGTTTGATGTTTATTTGGAATTTGCATATCCTCCTAGGATTTTGGTTGTAATCACATTAGTTGCGGAAAGTAATTTTGTGTATTCAGTTAGTATTAGAATGTTTCACTGACCATCAGAAATTCAAGAAGAAAATGAAATTGTTGCTAAGTGTTTTTTTTTTCTTTAAAAAAATTGAAATATAGTTACAATTTTCTCCCTCTTGTAATTTGGATAACTCTAGAAATTTACCCATTTCTTTCTTTTAGATTTTTCAACTTCATGGAATATTTTTTAAGTATTCACTTATTCCTTAATTTCTTTAGTTTCTGTTATAATGTCTTCCATGAATTGGTTAATTTGAGTTCTCCCTTTCTTTTGGCTAGTTGGCTCTGCCAATCTTGTTCATCTCCTCAGAGGTTCAGCTCCTATCTTTGTTAATTTTTTGTATTGCTTTTTCTGCTTCTGTTCCATTAATTTCTGCTCTAATTTATATTGTTTCTTGGTATAGACCGGGTTTCAATTTGGTTTATTCTGGTTTATCTTTTTGAGTTGCATGCATCATTAAGCTATTTGTGCCCTTTTTTGTTTCAAAGTGTGTAAGCACTTATAAATTACTGTCGTAGTTCTGCTTTAATGTGTCCCAGGAGTTTTGTTAGTTTTATTTTCAATTAATTACAGAAGGATTTTTTTTTCTATTTACTTGATTTCTAATTTGACCCATTAATCATTCATTTGTGAGTTGTTTATTCTCCATGAATTTGTGTACTTAATGGGGATTTGTTTGTTGTCAGTTTTAAGTTCTATTGTTTTATTGTGGTCAGATAGAATATACAGTTATTTCAATTTTTCTGAATTTGTCAAGGATTTTTTCAGTATCCTAGGATATGATATCTCTTTGAGTGAAACTTTTATGTGCTGCTAAGTAGAATGCTTATTTTTTAGTGATTGTATACAATAATCTGTAGATATTTGTTAAGTCCAGTGGTCAATTAATTCTGATATTTCTCTGTTAATTTTTTGTTCAGATGACCTGTCCATTGTAGACAGAAGGATATTGACATCACATATTATTAATAGGCTGATGTTACTATTATTATTTTTTTCAACTCGGTAGTTTATTTTTTATGAAATTGAGCACACCAGAGTTTGGTGCATATATGTTTAAGATAGAGATATCTTCTTGATTATTTTTCCTTTTGATTAGAATGAAATGTTAATTTTTTATTTCATCTGATTAGTTTTAGCTTGAAGTCTATTTAATCAAATATTAGGTTAGCAACATATTCTTGTTTCCTAGTTGCATTTGATTGTCATACTTATTTTCATTTATTCACTTTTAGGGGTGCCAGTCATTAAAGATAAGTTAAGATTTATGTAGAAAGCAGAAAGATGGATCTTCTCTCTTTTAAAATTTTTTTAAATATATTTATTTATTATTTGGTGTTTTTACATCCTGCACCCCATCAAACTCAGATTTCAGGCCTCTCAGTATCATGCCCACTCTTATGATCTCCCCATTTACAAAATCGCCATAAATAAATATATAAATATATATATATAAATATATATATATATACAAAGAAATAGCAATGTTGCTTCCAGAATTCTCTTTAGAGCTGATTTGGTGGACTTGAATTCTTTTAGTCCTTTTATATTGTGGAACATTTTTCTTTTTGTTGGGTACTATAGTCTAGATTGTCACCCATGATGATCTCTTAAAACTTCTTAATCATTGCTCTAGATTTTTGTGCTGTTCAGTTTTCATTGACAAGTCAGCAGTTACTCCGATGTGTTTTTTTTTATGTCAAGTGTGTTTTTTCTCATTCTGCAATCATAGTATTTTAGCTATGTATCTATATGGATACTTTTTTCCTTAGTTTGGGGACTTTTTTTTTTTATTATTTTGTGAAACATCTGGTCTATTCCATTGAATATTTCTCATTATGCCTTCTTTTTTATTTCTTATTCTTATTTTTCATCTATGCCTATAATTTATCTTTTCATGTTGTCCTACAGCTTCTGCATGTTCTTTTCATGTAGGTTAAATTTTTAAAAAAAATTTATTTGCTTGTGTGGTTTAATTCTATTTTATCTTTTCATATTCTATCTTTTTGATATATTCTACTTGTAAAGATTTCTCTTAAAGTTTTCTTGTTGAGTTATCCTTTTTAAATTGATTTTGAGTTCTCTTCATTATGCATCTCTTTATTGAATTTAGTGTTTGAATCTCAGATGTGGTCACTTTCATTAGCTTCATGTTTGTGTTTTCTTAGGCATCATTTAGGCATTGCATTTGTTTGAGCTTTTTCTTCTTTAGTTCATTGAGCTGTTTCTTCTTTAAATTTCTTGAATTCTTTGAAGTTTGTGGTAGTTCTTTTCAACTAGGTATCCTGGAGTTCATCTAAATGATTTTTCTTTGGGAACTCTTCTGTAGGACTGGTAGATTTAGAGGAAACATACTGTCTTGACTTTTCTTTTCTTTTTTTCTTCTTTATTTTGTATTTAACCAAAATAAAAAGTAACGTGAATTTAAAATGAGGAAAAGTTAACAATAACTATGAACAGGATAAGAATCATAAGCATGGCATATCAAGGGTGGTAATGCAAATAAGATTGCTACACATATATTTACTATGTGTTCAGCTTTCCCTCTGAAATTTTTTTTCCCATCCCTGTATATCCTCATTCAAGATCCCTTCCCCCTCCCAACACATCTTGACATTTCTCTTCTCTGCAACTCCCCATCCCTTCGCTGGGCAGGCAGCAGACAGTCCTATGGTCCCACTGATCCAATAATGCTTGGATCAGTCACCACTCCTGGCCAAATCCAGTTTTGTCCAACCTCCCTCAAGAATGTGTCTGGTATTCCTATAGTTGGAGTGGGGTTCGAAGGATCAGTCCAGGGTGTTTCTGATACCAAGCTGTTCAGTGGTTGTGGTTTGTCGCTTGGTTATGTTTGACTTTTTTTTTTTTCTTCTTTGTTTGTTTAGAACCCACTAATGAGTGAGTACATCCCCTGCCCATCTCCCTGAGACTGTGATACCTCACTCAGGAGGATACTCTCCAAATCCCTCCATTTGCCTGCGAATTTTTGGATATTGTTTTTTCTTACTGCTGAGTAGTATTCCATTGTGTAGATGCACCACAGTTTGCCAATCCATTCTTCAGTAGAGGGACATCTAGGTTGTTTCCAGGCTCTTGCTATTACAAATAATGCTGCTATGAACATGGTTGAGCTAATACCTTTGGTATGTGAATGTGCTTCTTTAGGGTATACACCCAGAAATGGTATTGCTGGGTCCTTGGGGAGACTGATTCTTAATTTTCTGAGAAACCGCCATACTGCATTCCAAAGTGGCTGAACAAGCTTACACTCCCACCAACAATGGAGGAGTGCTCCCCCCCGTTCCGCATCCTCTCCAACATAGGCTGTCATCTGTGCCTTCCATCCTAGCCAATCTAACAGGTGTTAGGTAGTATCCCAAAGTTGTCTTGATTTGCATTTCTCTGATGGCCAATGATGAAGAGCATTTTTTCAGGTGCCTTTCAGCCATTCGTAGTTCCTCTGCTGAGAATTCCCTCTTTAAATCTGTACCCCATTTTTTGATAGGGTTATTCAGGATTTTGGGCTCTAAATTCTTGAGCTCTTTATATATCTTAGAGATCAGTCCTCTATCACTTGTAGGGTTGGTGAAAATCTTTTCCCATTCTGTAGGCTGGCGTCCTGTACTATTGACAGTGTCCTTGGCTTTGCAGAAGCTTCCCAGCTTCAGGAGATCCCACTTATTGATTGTTGGTCCCAGTGCCTGTGCCACTGGTGTTATATTTAGGAAGTGGTGGCCTGTACCAATTTGTAGAAGTGTATTTCCCACTTTCTTTTCTATCAAGTTCAAAGTGGTTGGGGTTAAGTTGAGGTCTTTGATCCACTTGGATTTGAGTTTTGTGCAGGGTGACAGGCTCGGATCCATTCGCATTTCTCTACACACTTCCATCCAGCTATGCCAACACCATTTGTTAAATATACTATCTTTTTTCCATTGAATGTTTTGGGCCTCTCTGTCAAAGATCAGGTGTTCGTAGGTTTTTGGGTTAATGTCTGGATCCTCAATTCTATTCCATTGGTCCACAAGTCTGTTTTTATGCCAGTACCAGGCTGTTTTTATTACTGTAGCTCTATAGTATAGCTTGAAGTCAGGGATGGTGATACCTCCTGAGGTTCCTTTGTTGAGTAAAATTGTTTTGGCAATCCTGGCTTTCCTGCTATTCCAAATGAAATTGAGTATTGTTCTTTCAAGGTCCACAAAATATTGTGTTGGGATTTTGATAGGCAGTGCATTGAATCTGTAGATTGCCTTTCGCAGAATTGCCATTTTTACTATGTTGATCCTACCAATCCAGGAACATGGGAGAGCTTTCCATTTTCTGATATCCTCTTCAATTTCCTTCTTCAATGATTTAAAATTTTTGTCAAATAGATCTGTTACTTCTTTGGTCATAGTCACTCCAAGGTATTCAATACTATCTGCCGCTAATATGAAGGGTAATGTTTCCCTTATTTCTTCTTCAGCTCTTCTATCTTTAGTGTATAGAAGGGCTACTGATTTCTCTGAGTTTATCTTGTATCCTGCTACATTGCTGAAGGTGTTTATCAGCTGAAGCAGTTCCTTGGAAGAATTTTGTGGGTCACCCATGTACACAATCATATCATCTGCAAATAGAGATAGCTTCACTTCTTCTTTTCCAATTTGTATGCCGTTAATCTCTTTTCGTTCCCTTATTGCTTTAGCTAAAATTTCGAGAACTATATTGAATAGATAAGGGGAGAGAGGACATCACTGTCTAGTTCCTGACTTTAGTGGGATTGCTTTGAGTTTTTCTCCATTAAGTTTGATACTGGCTGTCGGCTTCTTGTAAATCGCCTTAATTATATTTAGGTATTCTCCCTGTATTCCTGATTTCTCCAGGTCTTTAATCATAAAGGAGTGTTGGATTTTGTCAAAGGCTTTTTCCGCATCTAAGGATATGATAATGTGGTTTTGTTCCTTTAGATTGTTTATATGATGGATAACATTTACAGTTTTTCGTATGTTAAACCAGCCCTGCATTTCTGGGATGAAGCCTACTTGGTCATGATGGATGATATCTTTTATGCATTGTTGTATACGGTTTGCCAAAATTTTGTTGAGAATTTTCGCATCAATATTCATGAGGGAAATTGGTCTGTAATTCTCCTTCTTTGTTGTGTCTTTGAGTGGCTTGGGTATTAGGATGGTTGTGGCCTCATAAAAGGAATTTGGCAATATTCCTTCAGTTTCTACTGTGTGAAATAGTTTGAGGAGTAACGGTAGTAATTCTTCTTTGAATGTCTGGTAGAATTCGGCACTGAAACCATCTGGGCTAGGGCTTTTATTTTTGGGGAGGTTTTTAATGACAGCTTCAATTTCCTTAAGGGTTATAGGCCTGTTTAGGTAATTAATCTGATCTTCATTTAATTTTGGAAGATGGTGCCTGTCCAGAAAGCTGTCCATTTCTTCTAGGTTTTCCAATTTTATGGAATACAGATTTTCAAAATATGACCTGATAATTCTCTGTATTTCCTGGGGGTCTGTTGTTATGTCCCCCTTTTCATTTCTGATTTTGTTGATTTGGACACTCTCTCTCTGATTTTTGATTAGTTTTGCTAAGGGCTTATCTATCTTGTTAACTTTCTCAAAGAACCAACTCTTAGATTCGTTGATTCTTTGTATTGTTCTTTTTGTTTCAATTGTATTGATTTCAGCTCTAAGTTTCATTATTTCCTGCCGTCTACTCCTTCTAGGTGAGCTCACTTCTAATTGTTCTAAGGCTTTAGCTGAGCTGTTAGGTCTCTAGTGTGGGATTTCTCAAGGTTTTTCATATAGGCATCTATATGAAATTGAATTTTTAGATGAATTCATCATCTAAATGAATATGAATTTTCCTCTTAAGACTGCTTTCATTGTGTCCCACAAGTTTGGATACGTTGTAGATTTATTTTCATTCAATTCTAGGAAGACTTTGATTTCTTTCTTAATTTCTTCCTTAACCCAAAGATGGTTCAGCTGATTGATGTTTAGTTTCCATGAGTTGGTAGGCTTCCTTTGGGTGTTGATGTTGTTGAACTCTAACTTTAGGCCCTGGTGGTCTGATATGTTACAAGGGATTATTTCCATTTTTTTGTATCTGCTGATATTTGCTTTATGACCAATTATGTGGTCAATTTTGGAGAAAGTTCCATGAGGAG
>PVIH01015806.1:0-48091 GCA_004025045.1 Sigmodon hispidus
CCCTCCCTCTTCCCATCCTTCGTTTTTCAGCACATTGATACATTCCAAATTAGAACTCACAGTTGGACCTTTACTTTATCACTTGAGAATCTTGAGAACTGACTGATTCTGAAGGTATCTGAGGAAGGCCCAAGATTCTGCTCTGAGAATAGGACTCCCAATGTGACGAGAAGATCTCTGAGGAGCATAAACTTTGAGGACCAACATTTTATTTATTTATTTATTTTGAGATTTGAGATGCACTTACTTCCTAAATTCTTTTTTTATTTAAAAAAGCTTTTTTCTTGTACTCACCACACTGCTCCCCCTCCCTCCCCTCCTCCCAGTCCTCCCTCAGCCTCTCCAACACCATCTCCCCATTCATTCCCCAGGGAGGCAAGGAGTCCCATGGTGGCTCAGTTCAGTCTGGCATACCCAGTTGAGGTAGGAGAGAGTCCCGCCCTCAAGTATGAAGGCTGGGTTAGGTGTTCCTCTGTAGGGAATGGGCTCCAAGAAGCCAGTTCACGCACCAGGAATAAACTCTGGTCCTACTGCAAGAGGCTCCATATCTGCCCATGCCATTCAACTGTCAAATACCTTTGGAAGGTTTAGTTCTTTCCATGAAGGCTCCTCAGCAGTCATTTCAGAGTCAGTGAGCTCCCAATAGTTCAGGTCAGCCATCCCTGTGGGTCTCCTCATGATCCTGATCCCTTTGCTCATATAATCACTTATCCCTCTCTTCAGCTGGACCGGAAGCTCTACCTGATGCTTAGCTGTGGATCTCTGCTTCTGTCTCCATCAGTTGCTGGATGAAGGTTCTATAATGACAATTAGGGTGGTCATTCATTTGATTATAGGGGAGGGCCTGGTTAGGCACCCTCTCCAATATTGCTTGGAGTCCTAACGGGGAGCAGCTAGGTAGCAGGAGGAACTTAAGAGGGACATTTGTGGATCTCCCCTGGGAAGGGGAACTAGAGAAGATCTCCTGAGTAAATTAGGAATATATGGGGGAAGGAGCAAGGGGAAGTGGGAAGAAATCATGAGAGAATGGGATGGTTGAGTAGGAAAGCAACATAGGGGGAGAAAAAATATCTTAATAGAGGGAGCCATAGTGAGGTTAGAGAGAAACCTGGTGCTAGGAACACACCCAAGAACCCACAAAAGGACCAAGATTTTAAGTCATCCAGAAGAGTTTCAACAAGGGCACCCTTGGAGTCGCTGCATTGGTGAGCATTCCTGTGTGGGACTGTCCTTCCCAGTTTGTGGGCTGTTTTCAAGTCACCTGAGCTGCCCGGGTCCTTTTAGACTTTTGTTTCCTAAGAGAACAACAGAATGAAGCAACTACATTAAATCTAAAAGGGAGACACAGTGTCTGGCTGCCCTGGGCATTCTTTTAGCAGGAACCAAAGTCTTCAGGGGTCTTAATTTTAACAGCCAAGCTATCAGATTCTCTGTCTTGGCATTGTAGCAAGGTGTTACAGCATCCCATAAAGTTTCTGATTTATGAACTCAGTGCTCCTTACCATAAAATAAGGAGAAATAATATATTTGAAAAAAACTTCTGCAGGCAAGCTAATGAGATTTCAAGTTATTTGTTACTTAATAAGCATTTAATAACATGACTATCAAAATAAGTCCACATGTAAAATGCACTTAGAATTCTGGAAATGTCAGCAGCTGAAAACAAGTTACATGATATAACGGGTGCAGTTGCCTTTCTGCAGACCTGCTCTGTTCTCACCCCCACCCCAGCTTGTTTCTGGCCCCCCTCACTTTTTCCACCCTCTTACCACATGATCCATCAACTCTCTGGCATCTTCCCCTTATATCTGTGTCCAACATCCCAGTAAAATCAAAGAAACTTTCTAATATCCAGCATCCCCCTAGCTGTATCTTGATGTATAACTCACTGGGGACCAATAGTCCTAATGATGACTTCAAGACCAAGCCTCCAGGTGCCAGGTTGCGTTCTGGTTATGCCAACTAAATTATCTCAGTCAATCCTGAGATGTTAAAGCTCGTGAAATGCTCTTTAACAGAAAGATTCGATTAGTTTAACTATATTATTAACAATAAATATATCTTCTTTCTTCAACTCTCAAGTGGTTTTTAAAAATTTGTATTGGTGCGGATGTATACACATGGCATTAATTTGAGAGGCACAAGAAAATGACACAGGGAGAAGCTGCTCCCCCTTCTTGTTCCTCTCATCAAGACTCTGCCCAGGGGCTACCCCTCCCACTTTCTAGGAAGAGTCCATTAAAGACAGCGTCTTAGATTCCTTTAAAAATGTATACTGTTATAGCAATACATAAATGCTCAGTAATGCATTCTATCATATTACATATACAAGTTACGATTTAGAAAGCACAGTCACAGCCATTATACCATCTTATTATCCTTAGACTACTGTGAGTCAGGCAGCATATAAGCCACTGTGCTGAGGCTCACTATGACAGTATTTTTCCACATCATTAGGTGCTGACCCTGTTGCAGAATGAAGCTCTGATGTTCTTTCCATGACAGTATGGAAAAGTTACCCAAAGATCACATATAAAATATATAATAAATAACCTCCCCCACCAGCCAAAATACCTTTTCTATTTACCAATAACTATCCAAGAAGTTATAGTGCTTAATATGGTAGCAAGAAGTATTATTCCACTCTTGTAGCACATTCCACATGAACTCAGTGTTCTGGCCCCATGGCGATGGCTCAACCATAACCAAACATTCAAACTTAACCAAGATCTAAGTTATGTTAACGGAGATGTGTCCCCTTCTCTTGGCACTCCAAGACAAGGCTGAGGTGATTTGTGTATCTTCTAAATGAAATGAAAAAGAACAAGCAGAAGGCTGCCTCACTTACTCCATCAGCTGCTTGGTGATCTTGCTTCCTTGTTGGGGAATGAGCCTCTAATCCACTGCTTCTCAGCCTTCCTAATGCTCAGACTCTCTAACACAGTCTTCATGATGTGCTGACCCCAAACCTTAAAATTATTTTGTTGCTACTTCGCAAGTATAATTTTGCAACTCTTGTGACTTGCAATGTAAATATCTGATATGCAGGATCTCTGATCTATGACCCCACAAAGGGGTTGATACCCACAGGTTGAGAACAAATGCTTCTTAGCTTTTTGCCACTTTTAGGTATCAACAAATGCCATGTTTTGAGATCTTGCAACTCTGGTTCACTATATCAGTAAAGGTCCAGGTACTCATTCATTGAAAAGCTTCTATTTCCCAGCTAGGGAAACGGCAGGGGAAGGTGGTAAGCTCTTCCCTTCCATTCTGTCTTCTCTGTTTCTTCAGCTTTGTGACCTTGAAGCTAGTGGGGAGCCATGCACAGAGGACAGACTTGACTGTGGCTGGATATGGTTTTTTTTTTGTGGGGGATTGCCTAATGCCAATGCTTTTCTAAGTTCAGGGTTCCCCAGAAGCACCCCACTGGGGAATTCCCAGTCTTTTTTCCTCACTGTCCTTTGCAGCTAATGCTATAGCTTCCTCCCAGCTTTGCTTCTGAGAGCCTGTCTCTCACTTTCTTTTGAGTATAATCCCATCCCAAGTAGTGTTCAGCTCCCTTCTTGGATGACATCTGGTTTTTCGGTACAAACCATAGAAGAGTAACTAGCTCCAGCCACCATTGCCTCCTCTTACTCCGCCAACACAGGCTCTCTGTCTACTTCCTGCCCTTTGATGTGTTCAGGTACTAATACGTCTCCAGTAGGATGAAAAATTCCCCCTCAAAACCATGCCTAATCTCTGAAAATTGTGAAGTTTACAATATGTGACCAAAAGGATTTTGCAGATGTGATCTACGTGACAGATTTGAGGTGAAGGGATTACCTTTGCATATAGAGTCGGCTCAACACAATTAAGTCTTTCAAGGTGGGGAACGTTCCCTATTGAAACCGGAGAGATGTGACAGTGTGTGAAGAGCTTCTACACTCTGGTTGGCTCTGAAACAGGAACCTGTACAAGAACCAGAGAGAGGCTACAAGGAGCCAACAGCGTCCCTAGCTGACAACCCACAAAGAAACAGGGGCCTCAGTCCAACAGCCTAATGGAACCGAATTCTGCCAGCAACATTCAGAAACATGGAAATGGATTCTCCCCTTGAGCCTTGGGAGGAAGTGAAGCTGAACCAATACCTTGATTTCAACCTTTCTAGAGTGCCAAGGAGAAACCAAGCTGTGCCCATTGGTCTTCTAAGCCATGAGATAGTAAATATGCTCATATTTCTTTTGCATGTGGTGTGCATGTTTGCATAGGTATGGGTACACATGTACATCTCTTTTTGAGCATATGGAGGCCAGAAGTTGACAATGGGCCTACCTCCTGACCCATTGCCCCAGTCCTAGATTTGCTATTGTTTAGCAGCTTTGTTTTACATGTAAGTGTAGATGCCCATTGAGACTAGAGGGGCTATAACCTGTACAAACAGAGTTACAGATAATTGTAAGCCACTGATATGAGTGCTGAGAACCAAACTCTGGTCCTCATGCAAATAGTACATGCTCCTAGCCACTAAGCAATATCTCCAGTTGTCTAAATTTTCTGTTTAAAAGCCATGAAGTATGTTGACAATGATGAAAACTCATGTGTCTTGTGTTCACATAAGTTTACTGATCAGCCTTCAAGTGGTTCCCGACCCAACCCTCATTTACTTAAGAGGAAGAGAAACACAGTCAAAGGAAGAAACACCCTCTAGTCACATCCCCTTCTGTCCCTGAGACTTAAAATTTGAGATTGCTGAACCATTTGGGGGTGCCTTTGAGTAAGTTCCTTCTCTGTAGAACTGAGGGGCACTTAGCAACATTTCTTTGCAGCGCCTGGGTCTCCATTGACACTGGGACCCTGTAATATCTTCTTACACATCAGCAGAAGTACTTCCCCCTTACGGGATAACATTGTCAAAATGTGTTGAGTACATTGGGCTTGCTCTGAAAAACCAGGTACTGAGAGAAGGAGCCAAGGCCTAAGGAGAGAGTTTACACCAGAACAAGGATTGGCTAAGAATAAAAGCTATCTTGCCTGAGACTTTATGCAGTGTGTGTGTGTGTGTGTGTGTGTGTGTGTGTGTGTGTGTGTGTAATATAATTCTAGCTCCAGATATTAGGTACAGGAGAATCCAAACCATAGATAAAGGAGACTGTGTGAGGAGTCCTTATAATTTGGCAGGGTTGCCGTGTCTTTCTCCGTTGTCTCTGCATGCATGTTATGAATGGGGACTGTGGGAACTGGATTGTGTGATTTCACAGATTATATTTCCAGTAACTGTAGAGATAAGTCAGGCAGGGATGGAGAGGAAGTGCTATGATGGAGCCACATTCTGGGGCTGAGCAGGGGCCCTGGGGCCTGCTAGCTAGCACTACAGCCTCTTAGCCCTCTTGATGCCTACTGAATGATGTGGAGTTCACGAGGGGCTTCTTCTGTTTCCATCCCGAATCCCTGTCCTTAACATTCTGGACGTATTTTTTTTTTTTCTTACAGCATTTAACAGCTTTTACCAGCTTGTTTTCTTTGGCCAGTCAGCATGCTTTAGCCGAAGCCGAATATGCAGGCCTAACAACTGATGCCGCACAATGCTGCTGATAGTTAGGAATTGTAAGATCATGCGTAGAATCCCCTTCCTGACAAGGCTTGCCTCTTCCTTAGAGGGAATAGCAGCTTCAGCATTATTTCTAGAATCTTTCTTTCTATATTCACTTTAGGAAAAAGAAAAGAAGCTAAAATAGATAAAGATTTGCATAAAACACAAAAGACACAGAAGTATAGAAAGATGATCATAAAGCATGTGCATTCTGAGGTGTAAAAAAAAGCCCTCTTTGTGGACTGCTTACAGTTCAAAATCAGGATTATCCTATGCCTATTTATATTTTTCATTTAAGTAAAGCAGGAAGCCAAGAGATGTGCATGATTCCACACCTTAGCATCCAATAGTATCCTCATACTGAACAATTATTGTTTGTTAAATCAATACACATGGAAAAATAAAAATATCATGCTGCATTTTTGTCTGCTTCAGCTTTCACCTAATGATTGGGGAAGGTCGAGGAGAGAGTGTGGAGGCCATCAGGAGCTTCGTATTTCAACAGTCAGTGCCAAATTCTTCCTGCCAGATGGGACAAGATGGGATGTTAAACTGCTTCTCATTACCACGTTATTGGCCTCCATTGCCTCGGTATTATTCTCCAATCACTTGGTCTCTGTGGAGCTCTGAGTCCTTATTACCTCCAATTGGAACACACCACAAATCATCCTGCTTTCTTTATTCTCTCCCACCTCAAAGTCATTCTGCCATCCTATTCCAATTAGAGTCCCTTCCATTAGGATGATCCAGGCACGTTCTCTCCCTACCTATACACATTGGCTCTTAAGGACTACTCTCCTCTGGGAGCCAAGATGTTACAGACACTTTTCAAAATATATTAAGTCTGTTGCAGGTTGCCTTTGCATGGATGAAGACTTCAAGTCAAAAAGATAGAGGGTCTGAATGTCTTTCTTTGACCAGATGGAAGTCGTTACTTCAGAGTGCTGATGAGTACAAAATCGTGGACATATTGTTTTCACAACCACGAAATGGCAAACAAAGTTCTTCTCTGTGATGCCAGCGTGCGAGCTCAGCTTCCATTTGCTGCTATAAATTCTGTTCTGTTGCTGCCAGTAAACATCAGCTGTTCAAGTGAAATAGTAAATCCAAATGTGTCAGTTGGAGGAGAGTTAAAAAAAAATGCATGCTGCATAAATGCTGACGAGGAAAGATTTCTAATACAGTCCACAGGGGTAGGAAAGAGAACAGAACAAGCTGAACTGAAGGCCTTTCACTCTAAGAACTTCGTAGCTGAAAGCATTCAACAGCTCCTAGATCTGGCTGATATTTACTTGATATATATTTTAAACACCAAGGGCAAATAAAAGATTATTGGACTCTTGACCTCAGGAGATCAGCTCAGAGCCTGAGGGAGTACAAGGGTGAGCAGAGTAAGCACACATGAGTAGTACAAAATAAGAAAATAAAAATATTCAAGTTCACCCGAAGCTTCTGGAATTTACAAAGAAATTATTTTCTGATAGTCTGACAGCTGGAGAGCAAGCACAGTAGCTGGTGTTCTACTGGACAGATCAATCATGAAATTTGCTCCACTACTCTTCTTGCTGTTTTGACTCAATGCTTTATCAGATGCAACTTATGGAAGGAAGATTAATTTTGCCCCAGGTTTGGAGTGTGATCCCTCCTGGCAGAGAAAGCCAGGCTGTGGAGCGGCTCTCAGCAGTGGTGGCGACAGAGGCTGCTTGCTCACACCTGGAATTTGTGCAATATTTGGCGCCCAATGTGGGGCAAGCACCCATGACCCTGAAATTAAAAGTCTCATGCTCTACTGACTGAACTAGAAATATTGTATGAATTCTAGTTAGTATATAATGAAAACCCAGAGCCAGATATTTGGGGGAAAGCTAGAATATCTGAGAGAGGAAACAGATCACAGTCAATTCTCACCCAGCCAACTTCTCATGCTGACCAGGGTAAATGCTCTCTTCAAGAGTCCTCTGCCTGGCTGATCACTCCTGCAGAATGCATGAATCTTTGCCTACTCTTGCCTTAAATAACTTCCCTGCCCAGTTGCTTCACTTTCTGGCTCAACTCTGCATCATAATCCTAGAGTTAGGATTAAAGGTGTGAGATACTACTGTTTGGTTGTTAGGCCTTGAACTCACAGAAATACAGAAAGAGCTCTGTCTCCTGAATGATTGGATTAAAGCTACTGGTCACAATTCAGTCATTTCCTGTGATAGAATTAAAGGTGTGAGTCATCACTCTCTGACCTTCATGGTTTGACTGTAGGTCATTCTGTTCTCTGATATTCTAGGCTGATTTTATTAAATATAAAATATATCACCATATTATATTGGTAGAAAATGTCCTTTCTTCATTATTGTGTGGTATCCTAGCGAGGATTTTTCTGGTTTTTATTATTTTTATTAATATTATTAGTAGTACTATTAATGGCATTTTTCCAATAAAAAAAGAGCAAGAAAGGGTATGGATTTAAAAGGGGGACTTGGGATAAGTTGGGGAGGAATAACTTCATCAGCATATGAAAAAAATCAATTTTCAATAATTTTTTTAAATGTGCCAATTGGTGGCCACCATGCTCTGGTCCCCTTGACTTTCCTGTCAACCCCAAGGTCATTAATACAGATGATACAAGCATGACAACATATGTGTCCCTCCACAGTAGTTGACTGAGAGACTGACAAAAGCAAGAATGTTCTGAGCTACAAGAATAAGAGCAAGGGGATTGGTGAGATTTCTACCCCACCCCATCCCACCCTACCCTTATAACAACTACATTGGTTGAAGCAATAGGATGCAATTCATTCAATAGCCTGCCAGTCATCTTCTATCTTAAGACTTTGAAGGGTCCATGCAAGTATTCCAAACAACTGAGTGACTATCATTTGAAAGCCAAGTGTCCATTTAAAATAAACTTAGACTGAACCATTGCAGACTGTTTCCTTTGATTCTCCTCAATGCTCTCACTCTCAGCCCTACAGCCCAGTCACACAGGAACCACTCCAGCATGCCCCCAACAGCTTGTTGTTACATCATCACCAACCAGAGTCTCTGTGTTTAGGTTCTTTACAAGAACCAGAGTTACTATAAACTCACCCAAGCTGAAAGAGCCTCTTGGCAGAATTCTAGTGTTTGAACTAAGAACAGTGATGTATGGGGGCAAGTTTCATTTAATTGTAGGAATCTACAGTAACTGCTGAAAAACCACATTTGTTCACACATCTTATAATTCTCCCAAACTAATCTGAGCTCAGTCATTTCTGTACTACTTGTAGGGCAAGAAGAACCTGAGTACCAAGTATGTGTGTATGTGTGTGCATGACAGTGTCATTGGAATAAATTTCAGCTCACTAAAGAGGAAAGATATATCACAGGAAAGATGCAGCCCTACCAGAGGTATAGGTTCTGAAGTATTTACTTAAACAATAAATCTTCCTATTTCTATTACCATTTTAGATACTGTGGAAACATACAACCATTGGAAACAATTGTACACACATTTGGTGTACAATCAGGTTATTCAGCTTGTGCTTGGCAAGAGGTGTCTAGACAGGTAGAAAGGTCAGCAAGCTCCCTGCTGAGAAATAGGATAGCCTCAGGTGGGGCCTGGTAGGGGGTCATTGGCATAGAGTAGCTAGAAATAGGCAATCAAGAAGCAGTGCTTTCTATGTGATACAGGGAATCTAACTTGACCTTCTGAATGGTCCTTGTAGGCTACTTTCTGCAGAGATTATGGTTCAGAGTTTTTTTTTTTTGACATATTTGCTATTATAGTTTAAGTATTGTGTGCTCTGAAAGCTCATGTTTTGAAAATCTATTCCTTAGTTTGATGGTGTGGGTGATGGAGCCTTTATGGAGTGGGTGTGGGTGATGGAGTCCTTGAATCCATGAATGTGTTAGCCTCAGAAAGGACTGTTGAAATGACCTATCATGAGAAAGAGTTCTTGCAAGAGAAGATTGTACTTTGACTGGCTCTCTGCTTCCCTTTGGCCTCTTCCACACACAGGACAGAACCCAGAGGACCCTCACCAAAAAGGAACCAATGTCAGTGCATGTCTTCAGACCTCAAAGAAAATCAGATAAACTTTATTTCCTTATAAAGTAAGACTGCCTCAGACAGGTAATTAGTTAGGAAATCAGACTAACATATGTAGGTTGGCCATCTTCTGTTTCATTTTTCCCCTAGTTTAGGGTGGGTCCTCAAAACTGGATGTTGGGTTTCTATAGAAGCCAGCTTTCTTGTATCAATTCATTCATTAAAGTTCAAGATAATTGAAAGCACATAGACGTCCTTCTGAGGACAAACCAAGGTCCAGGGATTGTCTTCAGATCTCTGTTGAACTTTCTATTCTGATTACTTATCGCCTGCTTCAACTTCACAATTTTCTATTCTTAGTGGGTCCTCTGATGCTGCGTCCTGACTATAGGACACTGATTCAGATAGTGGAGCCTAATAGTAAATGCTATCTGATAGGTTCTTACACTTGCCCATTACAATGCTCAGCAGCCACTATGATGTCACCACCTAGGTTTCCAATGCCTTTATTCGCTCTACCTGCCTTCTCCTCAACAGCCCTTCACATTTTGGGGAGACATTCTAGTTTCCCACAGCTTATTTTCTTCAACACCAGCCAACTCTCACAGCTGACCAAAACTCACACAACCCACAAAGCAATCATGTTTTTCTTTATTTCAAGTTTTCTCTAGATTTCCTAAGAGAAAGTCAGCCTACGAAATGCAGAAGCCCCCTCCCCCCACACTGGCCTGAGGAAGGCCATGGTTAGTGATGTCCTTTCTATCTGGGGCTCCCTAGGCTTTCTCTCTATCATGTCAGGGGTTGTTATCATGCTTTCCTGTGAAGCTTTGTATGTTTTTAAAGCTGTATCACAAACAAGTACCCCCATGGTGTGGGCCTGCCAACACACTAGACTTACCAAGAGCTTATTCCAGGTAATCAGATTTTCACAGATATGGCAAAGTAGGTTCATTTTTTCCCTTTGAAAGGAAGAAGCAGAGCATTGTGGGGTACTTCCAGAGACCTTGTCATAGATGTCCTGGGTTGGACACTCATTGTAGGGGCTGAACTCCTGATTTCCCAGGCCATCATTTAACCCTGACTTCCATGTTCTTACTCTTCAAAAAGGTCTAAGGCCTATGGTCCTTTTGCTGCAGACACCCTGAGGTCACGGGGTCTTACAGAGTAGTGTGTAGACAGAGGCTGGAAAGCTTTCTCTTCAGCAGAAGATCCCACAAAGATCTGCCCAGTCACAAAATGAGGAAAGGCGGTGGTGCGGAGCTGACTTAAACTGGTTGCTCACCCCATTCCCACCCTCACAGACAGAATGGAATTGTCCAAGAGTGAAAGAAGAATGAAAAGGGGGGGGGTGGAGAAGCTCAGGTGAAGCTGCTGGTAACTATAAATACCACAGACTGCCACGGAAACCAGACAATCCTTCTGGACCACCTGTCATGTGTCCCAAAGAAGCTTTGAGGCTCAGAGTTGGGGCTCTGAAGATGAGTAAATGAATGGTCAGAAGGCATCTCCATCTCTTACCCATCTCTCTTAAGTCCCTGATGCAGCCGATAAGGACAGAACTTACAGGAAAACATGGCAGGAAGAACCTTGGAGGGATGCTTGCAATTTTGATTGATAGGATTCCCGAGAAGAAGAGTCTAGCAAAGACTCTTCCAAGTTAGTGATCCAGGTCATGCAGATATTGGAGGAAGAGAGACAGTGTGCCAGGATGCCTGCAGGAGAGCTTCAGCATAGTTAGGGTCTGATGGCAGGTCTGGCAGCAGGCCCAGAGGGGTCTGTCTTGGGAGCCACTATCAGGATTATAGCTTAGACTCGGAGTGGTATGGGCAACCACTGGAAGTTTCCAGACATTCTATCACCTAGCGACACCTCCAGCTCCCCTCTCGGAAGGTTCTCAGTAAAGGAGTGACTCTATAATGGGAACTCTTTAGTAGCTGAATACCTCAGTTCCCAGGGAGAAGGCTCACATAAGAAGGCCCAGGAATTCAAAGAGATTAGTAAGCGTTGTATCCCAAGTTACTGTCTATTAAAGAGTAAAGCCTTGATCTATCCTAGCCCATTAACTATCAGTTTACAAAAGAGAGCAGACACACAGGCCTCTAAAAGGGACGTAGTGGGGTTTGGGTTATCTATGTTGATGGATGGTGCAGCTTCTCGGCTCAAGGCTTCAGGAGACTCCATCTCCATTTTCTCTTCTGTTTGGCAAAATAAACGCTAACACGCTTAGTGCCATGCAGGGGCTCTGCTATTAATCTTGTCTTTTCTTATTGAGGTGTCTCATCTTTCCAAAAGACGACATTCTGACATTGTGAGTACAATAAACTCAAGGTCACGGAACATGGCTCTGAAGAAGACAGTTTCACGAGCTGTAAAAAGTCAGCTCGGTTTGTCAAGTCAGCAGATCTCTCTTTCTGCCACGGCAGACGCTAAAGGCACTAATGCCTTTCTTGGAGAGAGTACACTATTGTTCTTGTCCTCTGCAGAGTTGGTGCTGGGAAGAACTGTTTTACACAGAGGCTCTTGTGTAGCAACCTTAGCCATTTGCAACTCAGCAAAGAATTTTCCTTGATAGTTTTGTTTATTCTTTTGGCTGCTCTGTTGCAGAGATAGGCCATCAGCCAGAGAATTCCAATGGCCACTAAGAAATGGTAAATTTTAGGAAATGAAGTGAAGAAAGCCCAGATTTCTTTTTTTTCTTTTTCTGCAGCAAAAATAAAAAAAAAAACTATAATGTTGTCTGCATTGTGCTTAATAATTCATACAGAGAATCTCACTCTAGAAAACTGGTGTAACGATGAACAAGACCATGTTCGACAGTGTGGAGGAAATAAAAGCAAACATCTTGTATTTTAACCATGGAAACTTGAGCAGTATATCTACCACTAAATTATTTTTAAATTTTTAAAATTTATTTTAAAAAGTTTTTTTCATATCTACCATTTATCCCCTTTCCTTCCCTCCTCCCAGTTCTCCCTTAGGAGAACAAGGAATCCCAAGGTGAGTCAGTTCGGTCTGGCATATCCAGCTGAGGTAGGTCTGAGTCCCTCCCCCCAGTATGAAGGCTGAGTTAGGTGTTCCTCTGTAGGGACTGGGCTCTGAGATGTCAGTTCATGTACCAGGAATATACTATGATCCTACTGCAAGAGGCTCCACAAAATATCCACACCATCTGACTGCCATCTACCTTTAGAGGATTTAGTTTCTTTCCATGACTCTACTTACTCTTCAAAAAGGCTTACTCGAGTCAGCCTTCTCTGTGGATCTCCTCCTCATGATCCTGATCCCCTTGCTCATATACCCTCTCCTTCCTCTCTTCAGCTGGACCAGGAGCTCGACCTGGTGCTTAGCTATGGATCTCTGCTTCTGCCTCCATCAGTAGCTGGATGAAGGTTCTACAATGACAATTAGAGTAGACATTCATTTGTTTATAGGGGAAGTCCTGTTTAGGCACCCTCTCTACTATTGTTTGGAGTCCCAGCCAGGGACACCTTGTGGGTTCTTGGATGTTTCCCTAGCACCAAGTTTCTTTCTAACCCTACAGTGAGTGACTCCCTCTATCAAGATATCCATTTCTTTGTTCTCCCTCTCTGTTGCTCCTCCCACTCAGCCATCCCCTTGTCTCATGATTTGTTCCCACCTACCACTACATTCTTAATGTGGAATGCTTTGACTAGAGCAAGGCACCTTTATGTACAGTGGAAGGACCATATTCTCTTCTTAGGTCGAGTAGGACAGTGTGGGTCCCAGCTCCTTCTGCTTCTCTAATATCCACTTGGATGAGTTGTGTAGTCGGGTGGCTTGCTATGCAGATAGAGCGAAGCTGAAAACTGCAAGATTGCAGTTGAGACTCATGATGAGCCTGTTAAGAGTATTCTTTTATACAGCCTAGAGAGCAGGCTATTCATTTTAGCATACTCAGCCAAAAGGGCTAGAGCTTAGGGTTTAACACAAAACCTCAAGAACCATGAGTACTTCATAGTATTGGCTCAGTATTGCTCCAGCTGATATCAGAAAACAACCCCATCCCACCCGTCATCCCCAACAATTCTTCCCAGATGCCCTTTGGTCATTGAGGTTGACTGATCACCAGATGTGCATCTGGTAGTTTTCCTAATTATGTCATATGCTTAGGACAGTATCAAATGTTGAATCCTCCACTTCACACTAGTGAGTGTTGAGTGAGAGATGAGTGACATACTCCATCTAAGGAGTGTGAGCCCATTAACCACCAGCCAGAATCTCCCAGAAAAGTCTAAACTGCTTTCCCAGAGCTTAGAAAACTCCATGAAATTCTATGGGAGGGCAAAAACATGGCTGTGTTTACAATGAACATTATTAATTGTATTTTCCATTGTCTACTGTATTTGTATCTTGGGAACTCCTAACAAACATGGCATTTTATGATTTGCAGCATCAAACAACGAGATTTTAATTTCGCACAGCACAGAGCTTTCAAACCTTCACATACCTGTGTAATCTATGGTGTGTTTCAGCTGACTCCAGCTCTGGGCTTTGGGACATTTGACTGAGTCTCTGTAGAACACATGTTTTCTCTGTTGCTAAGCCATATACTTATGCTGAGAAATGATGGTGGAAAATATAAAAATGCTTTGTTTCTGTATATAAACCATTATGGGTCTATAAGGATAGAGATCTTTGTCCAGTCAGGCAAAGTCTTGCAGTTTACAATACACACCAATCCTGAATCTTAACCTGGGTGTTTTGTGAGACATTAGTTGTTGGTGTGTGGTGTTCTGTGACTGAAAAGCAGCATACACCATACACAAATCAGCTGGATTTTATCTCACCAACTAACCTTATTGAAATCTTACTTCAGAATTAATAGCATATTTTGAGTTTGAGGGTCAAGTGGGTCTACTGCATGGTCTAAAAGGCAAAATCGTGGAGTAAATTTCCTGGGTCCTACACAGATCCTTATGTTACTCACAGGGATCAGAGAAGAATATGAAGAGAGAAGCTCAGAAGTGAGACAGCCCTAGAGGTGATGTAGTTTTATGGCCTCATGTCTCAGGTAAGTAAATAAAGAAAGATAAAGAGCTGTGTGAAGAATTTAGGGGTCTCTAGTGCTTTTCAGCAGTAGTGAGTAGTGTCTACCCCAGCAGAAACCTATAATAAGGTAGCTATCAAATTCTAGAAATGTAGCTAGTATAACTGATGACCCGAGTGTTCAACTGAAATGAAATAGTCAGAGGGGTGAAACTGGTGCTCAACTTATGTGGACATTCTCCACAGTCATCCTATGCTCTGCAGTCTTCTGTTAAGAGTTGACATCCAAACCACCAAAACGTCTACTTGCCACAGAGTTGTGTTAACATGTACAATCGATACAAATACCAGGAGGCCACTGCAAGAACTTGAAAGGCCATTTACATCTATGATTATGCAAGTGACGCCAAATTCATCCTGGAAATCAAGTTGTCATAATATGTATCTTGCTTTTAATAAAATCACTGTCTTCATACTCTTTGACATACCTTTATGACAGTTTCTATTTATCCGCACGATGGCGGCATGTGTACATGTGGTGATCAGAGAACAACTTGGAGTCTGTGCTCTTTCCACCAGGAGGGCTCTAGGAACTGAACTCAGGTCATCTCTGTGAGGATTCCTGGCACTCCACGTGGTTGAGCCAACATGGCTCTGGTGGGAAGCACCTCGTACGGAGGCACGCCCCTTCGCGTGGCTACGTAAACTCCTGCAGCACTGCTTACAGAAGCACCTCCCTAGATGCATACAGAGGCACGCCCTAAATGTTACTAAGTAAACCCGTGCACACCCCTTCTCTTAAAAAGAGACGCCACGTTATGGTCTCTCTCTCCTCCTGTCCTGCTTCTCTGCTTCTGTACCTGCTTGGGAACTCTGGGAACTCTCTTAAATAAACCCTCGTGTGGCCTTGGTGATATGACTGTGTGTCTCTTCTCACGTGCGAAACCAACAATCTCATTTGGTAGCAAGAATCTTTTTATCTACTGAGCCATCTCCAGGCTCTTAAATTTCAATCTAAAGTTCACCTTCGTCTCCTGAGTGGACTGGAGAGGAAATGGCAAATGCTTTTGCCTGAAGAACCACAATTATCAGCCCTAGTTTCTGTATTTTTGGTAAAGAAGTAAAAATTAGACCAGACAGTAGTTATATATAGCCCTCTTGTGTCTTTCTTATTTTAAAAACAATTCCAAATGATCCATGAAATTAAAAGTTCTAAGTCTAGAACCTTCATAGTCTGCGGAGGCCCTTCCTTGCAGAAGTGTGTGCTGAGTACACTGTTGGGAAAGAGGGCCAGCATCTGAGCTCTCTAAGGCCACACGTGGCCTCAGAAGCACATGAAACACTCTTAACTTGCCTCCCACGCTCAATTAGTTCCAGCAAATTATTAGAAAAAGAAAATCATTGCTGAGTGGAGCTGGGTATGAATGTGGAGATCTGCCAACTAGTACACTATCAAGGCTTCCAATGAAGTTTGCACAATTCTGAATGAGTGGCTCTCCAGGCCACACCATAGAGTCCCCACATCAGACAGTCCATCATGAGGAAGTCAGACAGGGGATCTTTAGAGAAGCAATTCAAAGGGGAGGGACAGACTGGCTCCATAGCTTGCCACTATTCAGCAGCTTCAAAGGCCTACACTCTCCCTTTACATGCTTAGGAAGACAATTGAGTTCTCTTGTCTTTGTAATGTCTGGCTCAAAAGTCTTGTTTTTCAACCTCTGCCTTCTAAGGAAAGTCAAATGAAAACCAAGGAAAATTTTAATTAGACAAAAATTTGCCTCAGTAAATATGCACCCCCTCCCCCGCAATATACCTTATATTGGCTGAATGGCATCTTCTTATAATATTTTTGGTGTTCTTTTCTGAACTGAGGGTCATATACCCACAAGGCTATTGGTTTCATATTTTCATCAAAAGGAAGTCAAGGCAGTTTGAAAATGGAACACTAAGGTCTGCTTTGTCTGAGATACTTGGTCTGATAATGGGGAAGGTTGAGGGCTGGGAATCTGAAGGGAAGTTGCAGGCTTTCTCCCCAGGGAGTCTGTGGTGGGAACTGTCTCTCTGGTGCTGAACGGCCCTGAGGAGTTCCCTGGGGTCCAGAACACAGACAGCTGCTCCTTATGGACCTTTTCTTGGATGCACATAAAAGAGGTCAAAGGAAATTATAACAGAGCTTCTAAAAAATCTAGACACTTTGATGTAATGCATTAATTCAAAGACATGAGCAGAACATACACAAATTTGGGAGGGAGGAATCCTTGTGAACATTTTTTGATCAAATCAGGATTACTAATATTAAAGTAAATAGTGACTGTTTGGATATGTGGTCTGTTTTTTTCTAATCAGTTAATGAACACAAATATCTAAAAACTGGTATGTGAAGTTATTCAGTCCAGACTCCAAGACAGGAAACATTTTCCCAAACCAAGCAATATAAAAGATACATATTTGAATCCTTTACTGGCTTGGGACTGCAGAGTCCCACATCCAACCATCAGACAGATAAGGTCATCTGGGGTCATTGCCATGTTGTGTAGAATGTAATGATAAGCTGCTTTGAGATGAGATGACTTTTGTAGAAATACAATCTCTTTATATTCTGTTTTGTTGACAAACAGACCTAGCAGCTGACAGAAAAGTAGCAGTGAGTTTCTTTGAAGCAGATGCTACACTATAGCCAAGAAAGAAAGAAAAGGCCACTCCATCAACTTGTATATGCGCATCATCAAGTGCTTAATCAGAAAGTCATGCAGGACTCTCCTTGCCACGATCATAAGACCTGTGTTTCTCTAGGGAAGTATTCCAATAGGAGAAAGAGAATACACAGTTCAGAGAGCTGGTGTTTTCAATTTGCTGCCACACGGTTTAAATGATCTAAATAGGCAGCTTAATGTAGGGAAAGGGGTCATTCAAGTTGAGAAAAATCATGTTTAATACCCACAGCTCACGTTGGGTTGATTGTACTTTTTAAATGTGAATGGCCTCCCCTGACAGCATTCCTCACGATAAGAGGATCCCCTGTCTGTTTCTAAATCTGTCATCTGCCAGTGACAATGGAGGCATGTTTCAGCTCCTGGCTCCAGGCCCAACTCCTCTGGGCATCATCCAGAATTAGGAATTTGTTGGTTACTTTCTCTTTATAGTACCAACGTGCTTGCCTCCAATTTAGGTCTAACCTTCTCCGTTCCCAGCATGTACACTGTGTTACTAGGGAGAGAACAAAAACAAACAAAGGCCAAAGAGCATCGTGGACTACATCTTACCTAACCGGGAAACATGCTTTGATTTTCTCTCTGCCTGGTATGGGATGGAATGATGGGGCTCTATGGAAATTGCAGTCTTCAGACGGAAAAGGGTCACAAAGATAAACACTTATTTCATGCTTGAGGACACTGCAGATTCTCATTTTCCAAGCAACAGATAATGAGTCCTGTTAACAAATTGCTTTGTTTTATTTTTTTCTTTTTCTTTTTTTTTTTTTTTAAATTTGCTTTGTTTTGAGATTTATTTTATTTTCAGTTCTGTGTGTGGGTCTGAGTTTGGGTATACACATGATGCGTATGTGTACAGGTTCTCTTGGAAACTCTGAATTCTCTAGAACTGTAGTCAGAGGCCATTGTGAGCTGCTTGATGTATGTGCCGGGAACTGCACTTGAGTCCTCTGTAAGAGCAGTATGTGCTGAGCCGTCACTCCAGCCCAAACAGTATTTAGAAATATAGCATGAGCTATGTTAGATGAAATTATGTAATGAGAGATTGTGATTTCATGGTTGAAAATATTTCATAGGTATAAAAAGGCTTATTAGATTATCTTGTTTCTTTTTATACATAGCTTATATTCTTTATAATACAAATTTTAAAAGATTGGGGGGGGGGAATGTCGTTTTCATATAGTCCTCTGCAGGCTCTCCAGTACTTCCAGGGCTCTCACAGGTGTTAGATCTCTTAGTGCGCTTTCTTGCCCCTTACAGATATCTGCTCTGTCTCACTGCTGGGCTGCACCCTGTGTTTGAACTCTTCTCCCACTGACTGGGAATCTGGTCAGGACTTGCAGAGTTGCAACTTCACTAGACTCAAATGTCCTAAGTCATTTCTCCAAGGCCTCTAAACATCACCAGTGCATTCTCTCTTGGGTCTGATGTGAGCTGTACACACATGTGCATGTTTACAACTTCTACCTATTTTCATTTTCAGCTGGGTCCTTATGGCCAGACAATAGCGGGAAGTCTTTCTCCTGCTGGCCCCACAGTGGCCTTTCTTCTTCCTGTGCCTATTTTTATCCCTTTAACTGTCCTCTTCCTGCAACACTCTCCCTTGTGTATCGAAAGTAGCCCATCTCAGAGCCTTCTGTGACTCTCATTCACTATTTTCCCTGCTCTGTGTTATAATATTGACTCTTGGAGTCTGGACCTACTTCTGAAGCAGGTTATGTTGAATTAGGGTGGTGATGATAGCACCAGGCACAAGCCTTTGGTCCCTCATGCCTAACTTATATGTGCAAGGCTCTTTCCTGATTCGGAGCAGTAGCTGATGTGGTAAGGTGTTGTATATTTAATAAAAAATAATCTGAAATATCAGAGGGCAGAGCACCCATAGAACCAAACCATGAATGTCGGGGAGAGGTGACCCATGCCTTTAATCTCAGCACTTCTCTGGATCTTGTTGAGTTCAAGGCTGAACACAGTCAGGTGGTGGTGACATATACCTTTAATACTAGCTCTAGGAAAGTTGAACCAGGAAGTAAAGTGGAGTTAACTTCCTCTGTCACTTCCCTGCTTAGTTGAAGACAAAGAAGCTACTTGGAGAGAGGGCTGAAGAGTTGGCTGTGGTTTGTTTCTGTTTTTCTACTATTTCAGCTTCTTCCCAATATCTGGCTCTAGGTATTTATTATAATACCAAATAGAATTTGTGCAATAAGCTGGAATTCCAGCATCAGCACAAACATCAGCTATCATCTGAGAACTGCATGCTGTACCTTTTGGTTCAATTGTCAGATCTCCTGAGAAGTGTTCTGGGTCCTCTCCCTTACCTTCCTCCTCAGATGGGTTGAGACTAATCTGCTAAACCACCAGAATTAGAACTCCTTGAGGGTGATGGAAGAGTGGCATCTCATATGAAAACACAAGGAACTGATGAAGCAGAGCAAAACAGTGTTACAAGGACGAGGCTTGTGATGAGCTCACATCTCTGGTACCATAATCTCACGAACATCACTCTTGACTCTTCATCATACATTGGCTTCAATCTTGTGTCTTTTACTTTTCAGTGTCAAGAGTCTAATACAAGCCTAGCAAAGGACCAGACTGTGAGCAGACAGCCTAAATCGATATGAAATGGGCTCTGCTTTCAATAACAAATTCCACAGGGAAGCAGAATCACTAGGAAAATTTAAGCTGTCAAATACTATAGGATCTAAAGTAGGGGGTGCCAGAATGGAGGGTCCAGTGTTACAGAGGTGAAGAGTGTGCTCTATAGGTCCATCATAGGGCGAGACTTCAGCCCTCCCATGCTGTACAAACAAAGGCAGACTAGAGCACCCACACACAGGCTCAAAGTACGAGCACCCCAAGTTTAAGAAGCTGGGGTTCAAGGGGTGTTAGTGTTGGTCAATGGCCCATAGTTCTATGAAGAGTTTGTGGCAAAGCTGAGACCAGGTAAAAGCTCCTCCCTTGGGCTCTAACAGCTCCAGTGCTGAGTAACCCTAGTTAATGTGCTCAGACATGTCTGCTTTACTTCACCCAGACAGGCTTCAGTATTTCTTGTGCCTTTCAGAGTGTCTCTAATTTTTGAGCTCAGGGAAAAAAGCGTTCTGCAAACACTCTTCATTCTCCTCACAGCACATGGTGAGAGCCAGGCTCTTTGCAGAAGTCCCTTGTGATAAAAACAAAACAGAATGTGGTGTTCATTCCAACAATCTTGC
The DNA here is from genome assembly GCA_004025045.1 of Sigmodon hispidus. NCBI lineage: Eukaryota > Metazoa > Chordata > Mammalia > Rodentia > Cricetidae > Sigmodon > Sigmodon hispidus. The sequence continues at coordinate 20,521 of PVIH01015806.1, forward strand.
AGTCAACCCTAGCCCAGAAGCAAAATCCCATGCAGAGAATACAGTCCCTTGCCCCTCACAAATCCACGCAGGAGAGACTGCAAGCAGGACTTGCAGCTGTGTGGAGACCAGTCGCTACTCAGCAGGCCGGCTGCTGTAAATTCTGCCTTAAAACTTGCTTTTAATTCACTGAAACTCTGGATGTTTTTCTTGTGTACCTATTAATGGTAAGAAGGAATGTGAAAAATATATATATATATATATATATAAAAGAAATGTAGAAAATGGGAGGGGGAGTGAGAGAGGGAACTGTGTGGTGGAAGGCCAGTAAACTTGTAGGCAATGACGTCTGTACTTGGCCATACTCTATAAAAAACGCTGCATTTAAGAGTTCAATGAACCTTGATTCCTTGTCAGATTAGCAAAGTTCTCACCATCGGGCTGTAAAGTTTCTCATGCTTATGTATCAGGCTCCAGGTTGAATGAGGCCACATAGAAACTGCAGCCAGACCTTGCTTCAGTCAATTGCCTTCTGAATTCTAAGACTACAGATGGAGGCTAGGGTAGTCTGCCTTCCAGTTTCGCTTAGCACATGGCGCCAGATAAGATTTATCCTCTATCTTCGGCTTCGTAAACTCAGCCCCAGGCTCTGAAAGAACATGTGGCCCTTTAGTATTCTTGTTCTTTAAATAGTTGGATGTCCACTTTCTGGATCATGTCCCACCAGAACAGGAGTACAATTACTCTCAACTTGGAAATGAAAGCCAGGGGTTGAGAATGTCAATACCTTCCTCAAACCCTTGAGATTTTCGCATCTAAACATAAAGTGGAAGAGAAGTAGGTATCTCATGAGGCAGCTGCCACATCAGTGTTCTTTGCTTGTGATAGCTTGCCACTACTTGAATCAGCTGTCCAATGGTTGCTGGTGAGAGCATGGCCAGGATTGTGTATGAGGGTTGGCAGTGACATGGGCACTTATTTGTTATCACAGTGATGAGAGTGAAAAAACCAGAATTATACTAACTTTCTGAGACGTGGCCACATGAAGCTTTTATTTCTACATGTCTGTCCTAAGAAAATGCTGGAGTAAGAAATAAATCCACAGTTTGAAGTTTCATAAAACAATTCTGAACTTAATTTGTACAATAGCAATATAATTAAAACATGGGCTATCCACTTATATTCAATTTTTCTTCCCCTTTCATTGCATAGCCATGTAGGAGCACAAACTCACAGAGATCCACCTGCCTCTGCCTTCCAAGTGCTGAGATTAAAGGTGTATGTCACCACATCTGGTTTGTACTGTCTTAATCCAGAAAGGCAGTCACTGGAGAAAAAGTATATATCTGGGGAGGGATGTGTGTATGAATACATGTATCCCATTGACTTTATTCAGCTTAAGACAAAATAGTTCTTTTATTTAAAACTATTTTGGTCTTTGTTTTTTTTTTTTTTTGACAGGGACTAGGTATCATTATCTAATGAAGAATATGTGAAACTACGACCCCTTCAGCTCACTATAATCACCAGGAGCCATCAGTCAGACAAGGGGCTCTAGGCTAGTACGTTAACAGTTATGAAAATATATACTCAATTTCTGTGGTTAATTTCCCCACTAACTGCTAATATATTAGAACTATTTTAATTTGCTAGTTTTCTATGTATTGAAAATGTCTTTAGACATTAGGTTTTAGCCATGATGTTTAGAACAATTCACTTTGGTTCTTCTATTTTGTTTTCACTTAGCTATGCTGAGGATTGGACTCCTGGCCTTTTCAATGACATGCAATCTCTCTAACCACTGAGCTTCATCTGCAGCCCTTGAGCTTTGTATGTAGTCTCACCATGTAGACCTGGAACTGACTCTACATTCCAGGTTGGCCTCAAACTCATAATCCCCCTGACTCTACCCCATAAGCACTAGGATGTCAAGCATGATCCATGGTGAGTGCAAGCCGTCATAAGTGTGAGTCACACCACGCTTGCGGACTACCCCAAAATATGAACCACCAGGACACCTTCCCACTTTGGCAACTGATCATTATATTTTGAAGTTTGACTCCAACTGTGTCTGTTTTGTGAACACAGCCAGCATTAGTGTGGTCTGGAGATATACTATGCATGCATTTAAATCACAAAGATGGCCATGTGTTTATTTCAACCAAAATATAACTTTTGTAGCTCACACTTCTATTTAAATAGTTATCCAAATCTCCTTCAAATATTTTTGATAGGCCTTTTGTGGGACTGTAGTGTATGGTGGGCCTCCTAAATGACTCACTAACCATTTCTACCACCCACCTCCATCAGTTTTTCTGTTTCTATGAGAGAACATTGGAATCTGACTGACTTATAAAGAATGTGGGTTTATGTTGGTTCATGCTCTGGAGACTAAGAAATCTAAGAGCAAGAAGTGTCTTCTCAGATTTTGGGAAGGTTTTGTGCTACTTCATTTTGCAAAGGTAGATATAAAATGCAGAAGAAAACACAAGCATCGATGTCACTTTTGAAAGGATCCATTCCTATGGGAACATGTCCATTTCCAAAAGAACGAGCTGAGCTCTGAATGGATTAACAAGCTGTGCTACATCTACACAATGGAGTACTACTCAGCAGTAAGAAAAAAATGATACCCTAAATTTACAGGCAAATGGATGGATTTGGAGAATATCCTCCTGAGCGAGGTATCACAAACCCAGAAAGATAAGCAGGGGATGTACTCACTCATTAGTGCACTCTAAACAAACAAACAAAAAACAAACAAAAAGCAAAGCATGCCCAAGCTGCAAACCACAACCTCTGAACAGCTGGGGATCAGAAACACCCTGGACTGACTCCTTGGATCCCACTCTCCCTAGAGGACCATCTGACTCAGTCTTGAGGTTGGGGTGAGAAAACTGAATCTGCCAGGAGTGGAGACTGAACTAAGTAATATTGGGACTGTGGGACCTTGGGACTGTCTGCTGCCTGCACAGGGAGGGGATGGGGGAGATGTGGAGAAGAATGAATGACCTGATGTGGTAGGAGGGGGAAGGGACCATGAATAAGGATATGCAAGGATAGAAAATGTGACTTCTTTATATATAATAATAAAAAAATAGAAAAAAAATACGCCAACCACTCTCAGTGATCTAGTAGCTTGTTACACTGTGTGCACTGCTTAGTCCATCAACTGACACAAGCTCAGTGTCTTAGTGTCACTGACAGTCTAATGATGTCACTCCCTATAAGCTTTGGGGACCAATTACATTCAAAGTACCATCTCAAGTTATAATTAGGAATAAACACCATAAACAGGGCAACTCTTATAAAAAATATTTAATTGGGCTGGCTCACTTATAGTTCAGATGTACAGTACATTATCGTCATGGTGGGGAGCATGGCAGCATGCAGGCAGAAATGATGCTGTCTACATTTACTCAGATGGTAACAGGAAGTGGCTTGTGATACTGGGCAGTAACCTGAGCATAGAAAACCTCAAATCCTACCTCCAAAGTGACACCCTTCCTCTGACAAGGCCATACCTACTTCAACAAAGCCACACCTCCTAATAGTGCTAATCCCTATGACTTATGGGGGACAATTACATTCAAACTACCACAGTCAGGTCATCTAGGAAGAGTGAACCTTAACTGAGAAAATGTCTCTACTATAATGGCCTATAGGCAAGTCTGTGGGATATTTTTCTGATTAATGACTGATGTGGGAGGACCACTTCCTGGCTGTTGGTCTTAGGATACATCATATAGCAGTCTGAGCAAGCCATGAGAAGCAAGCCAGTCAGCAGCATCCCTCCATGGCCTCTGGCTCAGTTTCTGCCTCCAGCTTGCTGCCTTGAATTCCTGCCCTGACTTCTCTGGATGATGGACTGTGAGCTGAAAGAAAAAAGAATCCCTTTTCTCTCCAAGTTGCTTTTGGTCATAGTTTGTATGATAGCAAAAGAAAACAAGATAAGACACTGTAAGCTATGGCAATCCAATTTCAGCAGGTTTCAATGAGACCAATCATATTAAAGTCATAGACTCTCTCTACCTGTTTTGTTCAAGGTCAGTGCCATTACAAGGGATCCAGAGTTGGTTCTTCATAAGATGAAACCATGTGCGTAAACGTCTTACCACAGTTATATGTTTTCCTCAATTAAATTCTATTCATTTGGTATTTTTGTGCCCAAAGAGTTTTTCTCCAGTAAAAAGTTTTCCAGTGCTAGTGAGGCATTGGGGACACATCATTTGTATCCACCTTCTCATGCTTTAAGTTGAGAATCACTGCAGAGTCTCACATTTCCATTCTAATGGTCAGGGAAAAGAGGCTTCTGTGGCCCCCACACATGTCTGCTTGGTCCATCCTGGGTATCTGAGGTTTTTAGTAAGTGCCTAATGAATACCAGTTCCAGAGGAAGCAAAACCCAAACAGGGCTAATGTGTTTTGAGTATGACTTGTCTCCTCTGAGACTCACATTGCATTCTGCCAAGACTGAGAAGCAGGGCCTTTGAAAGATTATTAGGTCGCTGAGAGAGACCAATCCTTTCTGAATTATTGGGGTAAATTTCTCTGAACCTTCCTTGTGGCTCATGTTGACCATACAGGATTCCAATGGTCTTATTCAAGTCTTCTCAACTCTAAATTGGTGATTTCAAAGCCCGTGTGAGCACTCACTTGCCTGTCTCTCCAGCACTATGCCTGCCTGCCTGCCACCATACTCCCTATCAGGGTGATAAGAAAATATAACTGTAAGCGCCCCCCCATTAAATGTTTTCCTTTTAAGTTCCCTTGGTTATGATGCCTCCTCACAGCAATAAAACAGTAGCTAAGACTCGAGATAAGTAGGACAAATGTTTAGCGTTGCCTGTGTATTTTTGTCTCATATGCTCCCTCTCCCGTGGTTTATAACATTGCCTACACATTAAAGAGGTGGGAGGGCAACCATCTCTGTACTCCGGCAAGGTCCTATAACCCTCATCTGCCCCTGGCTGGCTGAGGAGTCACCAATGCTATCAGCCACTGTTCACAATCCCCAAATTGGCAGAGTTTGAAGGTTCTTCACCCCATGTCACTTGACTCTAGATGCAAGAAGGGGATCATAGCCCAGGAAGGGGCCAGCAGAGGGCAGAGGCCCCTGTACCAGCTGTTGGCTTTTCTGCCACTCACTACATACAATGCCGTACTGACTGTTCCCGGTCACATAAGAAATGTCCTGCCCAGACCTCAATGACTGTAGCTGCCCAGCCGTTTTGCCCGTAAATCATTCAAACTGGCAAAATAAATAATAGCGCAGGTGGTTGTGATGACACTTGTCTTCATAACAGACTGGTCTCAAGGTACTCATGAGCTTTACTTAAAAAGCAACGAGTATAAGTGAACGGTTTTAGTAAAATGTGCTGGCGGCATAGCTGAGGACAGGCAGGATAGCGAGCTGGCTGTGTGGGGGATGCTCTGAAACGAGCAAACAGGCCAGAGGGCACCCTGGACAGCAAGAGTGGTGACTGGAGCTAGCTGCACGAGGCCCTAGGACTTTGAGGAGACAGAAAAATATTGGGAACACTCAGAGTGCCCATTTCACAGACTCACTCACTTCCCTGTCTGTCTGTCCCCCTTAACTCAAGGGATCTTGGTTGAAATGGACTGTAATCCTTTGGGCAGGTATGTCCTTCCCTCCCTCCCTCCCTCCCTCCCTCCTTCCAGCTCTTTATTTTCTATCCTAACTCGTCCATTTTCTCCCTTTCTTCCCCCTTTTTCTCCTCCCCCCACCCCTCTCTCCTGCCCTCCATCCATTCTTTCTCCCCCTCTCTCCATTCCATCTCCTTCTCCTGTTTCCCAGTTCCATTCCCTCCTTCCCTTTTCTTCCTTCCATAAATATGGACCATGTGGGTGGTTCCTAGCTCTGAGGTAGAAGCAGGAAGTTATAAGAAAGACACTTCTGTCCCTGGAGGAACTGGAAGGTGATGGGGGCTGGGAGGAAGGAGAAGACATGTATGTACAGTAGAGTGCACAGGTCCGATTTAAATCTCAAGACGGGGAAGACATAACAGCATTGAGAAGATCTTAGCCATGCTGACAGGGGATCAGCATGCCTGGTGAAATGACTCATCTAGGAGCCTGGAGCTGAAGGACAAGAAAAATTTCTCCCACTGGGAGGAATTCTATTGAAGTAAATATTAAGAAAATGTTCTAAGACACGGTTACCAGAATCACCTGGGAGCACCCCAGGGTCCCCTGAATCTGCAATGTGTCAGAGGCTTTGGGACTGTGGTAAGAGCTGGGGAGTGGGCATTGTTTTGAAGGCAGCCTGCAGAGTAGCCATGCAAGCCTTGCTGGGCCTCTGTAGGGACTGACTGAAAGAGTCTAGGCCTAGTCAGCATCTCTTTCCACCACTAGGATAGGAGGAAGTTTCTCCAGGCCTCCACACTCCATTGAGAAGTGTCTGTTTGTTCCTCCCAGAAGACTTGATAGAGAGAAGCCTGCAGCCATAGCTACCTAAAATGGTAGGTCACTGCGGCATACCAGCCAGGCCAAGGAGTCCCAGAACTAGACGAGGCCTTGGAGCTTTTGTCTCACTTACCAAGGCACTGCTGCAGGGTAACCAGGGAGCCAGGCAGCCCCACGTTCAGAGGCAGCTTCCTGTTTCCTGATAGCTGATGGCACACAGAGAAGTAGAAATGAGACCTGGAGCTTCTGGAGTGGCCCTGGTCCTTTCCAATCCTGCCTTGGAGAATACACCTGATTTTCCCTTTCCACACTTGAGATCCTTTACCAACTCCTCAAGCCTTTGCTCTCCAGTAAATTCTGTGGTCTCTACCAAAGGTTGAGTATAAAAGTCTTTCCCAAGCCTTCTCTCTCTTTCTCTCTCTCTCTCTCTCTCTCTCTCTCTCTCTCTCTCTCTCTCTCTCTCTCTCTCTCTCTCTCTCTCACACACACACACACACTCTCTCTCTCTCTCTCTCTCTCTCTCTCTCTCTCTCTCTCTCTCTCTCTCTCTCTCTCTCTCTCACACACACACACACATACACCTAGAATTTTTCTAGGTGGTTATTAATATCTCATGATGACAAAGTCAAGTGACAGGCAAGCCTTCCTGGGCAGCCCAAGCTAGTGAGTGGTCTCTGAGGAAGAAAGATTGGGGTCTTATCCTCTATCCTCAGCACCACGGGGACACTTTGAAGAAGGTGGCTGCTTGTTGTCCTAACCCTTGCATGCATTAACTCCTCCTTCTGTCAGAGGTCAACCTTATTCTTAGAACCTTGATTACAGTTCCTGGACAGTCAGTAATGAAGGGAGCACTGAGTAACCAGTCCAGGAATTCTTTCCTAGCCCATGCTCTGCCGAATATGACTGAATAGTGTTCTCTTGGTAGTAGCACTCTGCCTCTGTTTGAGACCCATTTTCTCATGGCCTATTCTTCCTATGCTGCCCTGAGCTGAAAGTGTCACTGAGGAGTAAGGCAGGCTATTTGTCTTTGTGTTTGGACTAGACAGTGACCAGGAGTGTACCAGTCACAGCGTGAGCTAGGCCCACTGTCCTGACATTGACAGGGCAGCCTTCCCCTTTCCCTTCCTGCCGACTCACACCACAGTGTGGAAGCAGCTCACCCAGCCACAGCTTCTTCTCTAGCCTAGTTTGTCACTCGGGGAATCTAAATGGCTCTGGCAGCAACAACTTCATTCAACTGTTTCTTGTTGTTACCTTCTTCCCCTACACGGCCTGGGCTGTGAGAACCAAGGTAGGGAGACATTTGGAAACACCCCTGACTGAGGAAGAAAGGGTCTGCTCCAGAGACACCCTGGACTCTGATGCGTTGCTGTGGGAGTGGGAAGGTGACCACACTACCCCCAGCTCACACAGGCTTGCTGAAACTGGTTCAGGCAAGGCAAGGAGCCCAGTAAACTGAACTGTCAGGACACACCATAAAAGTCTCCCCATCGCTGGGCTCCGACAGCTGGCCATCACACCTTCCTGACAGCTGCAAGCAAAGACCTTGAAGGCTGCTGGGAGGATCTTCCTTAATATGTGGGATTCTTTCTAGATATTTCCATTATTCCATCTTTCAGCTTGGCTACTTCCCTAAGCTGGGAACATGACTCCGGAGTCTTTTTGTGGAGGCTTTTCTGTTTCGGGACTGAAGACGCACCCCCAGGGCAGCTCCGTCTCTGGAGGCAGGGTGAACAAGCCAATACCTATCCTTCTCCCTTTCTTCCTCATCAACAACCTCCTCCCACTTTCGTTAACTTTTAAGGTTGGCATAGAAAGCAATGGCTCTCTATAGAGTTACTCTGCTGTTTTTGCTAACCCCCACCCCATCCTCTGTGTCTCCCTCTGCCTGACTCTCTTCCTCCTCTAAAAATTCTTTCTACCTTCCTGCCAGGTGCCTTCTATTACCCTCTCTCTGTCTTAGAGGTGTTTGGTGTTGCAATTCAAGGTGGCTTTGTGACTAAGTTCCGGTTTAACGACGTATAAATGGAGTTTCTGGAAACAATTTGCTGCCATTTCCTATTTTTCACTTTATTTTCTCCCTGGTTAGGAAACCTAATGCGCTCTGGTGGTACAGCAGCCACTTTGCAATTATGAGGTGAGCTTACAGATGAGACCCCAATTAAAGATGGTGAGATGGTGAGATAGAAACTTACTGTATTGCAAAGCCCTACACTGCCTAGTCTAATCACGTTATGTTTTCATACTCTTTTTCAAAATCTATACTCAGCATTCTGTTTTCAGTGTCTTTATGATCACTTTATCCTGAAAATAACATTTTTATTGAGTATTTACCTTGTGCTAGGTACCTTTCTAGATGAGATCATAAGCTTCAGTTTATGGAGTTTACATTCTAGCAGAGAAGAGACATCTAAAGCGTCCTGTGTGGTATATCAGACAGTCCCTGTGCTAGTCAAAAAATAAATAAAATAAATCAAGAGCATAGTTTTGAAGGTTCACGGGGGGGGGGGGACAGGGCTACTGGTTTAAAAGCTTGAAACATCAACATCTGAATTCAGGACAAGGGAGATGTGCAAGCCATTGTGGAGGATTTTTATAAGGAGATCATTTTGGGAATGAGAATAGCGAGTTCAAAGGTCCTGAAGCAAGAGGGCACCCACTTGACAGATTTGAAAAACAGGAGTAAGGGGGTGAAGGGACGGGAAAGGGAGAAGAAACAGTTCTGAAATTTGATGAAGAGAAAACAAAGAGTCATGGAATAGAGGACACTTGAGTGTGTTCAAGATTTCACAATGAAGTTATAGTTTATAAAACAAACAACAAGCTTTAAAAGTAGTCTGTATGGACCTGCTGGGTTTCCATGGAGAACGCTCCAGGTGGACACGGATGGCTACTGTGTTCACTGGCTAGGCTCCTACAGGCTCCTACAGGGTGCTGCTCATTAGCCGGTGAGAAAGCCTGCACTGTTGAGGTTCTTCAAATTTGGCTTCTCATCTAATATTGCAAGCTCCGCCCTTCATCCCCGGGGACCTGAACTAGGTCGGATTTATGAAGCAGCAACAAAGCTTAAGAAGAAACTTTGTGCAGTTCACTGTGGATTATGCCAGCTCTATCTCTATTTCCCTATGACCACCAGAGCAATTAGAACCTACTTGCTGCAAAAGAATGCAAATTCACTTGAGTGAATCAAAGGCAGATTAAAATGTAACCCACAGGTCCTTCATGCAAGGGCCACTTGGAGTCCTGACCAAGCTCTTGAAGGTCTTGCATTTTATTTAACCAAAGCAAAATACCCCCTTGCCTCCTGCCCTCCCTATAGCATCAGATCACAAGAGAACCTATTCCAGATCACCTTGGAAAGATTGCAGATTTATCTGTCCATGTTTAACTCCATCTCAAAACACCTTCATAGTTGGCAGAGTGTGGGAAGGATAGGAAGGAGACTCTTGCCTTTTGTCTTCACCAAGCTTTGTAAGACCCTTCTATTTACATACTGCCTCTTTCAGTCTTTCATTACCCCCCAAACTGAATCAGGCAAAGCTCACACAGGCAGCCTCCGATGCAGCCTGCCCTGTAGGTGCTTATGCCCTCCTGGGGGCAACGTCAAGGAGGAAAGGAGGGTGTCAGTTTTCAACAACCCTATGGCTGTGCCCAGGTCTTCTGAGTAATTCTTTTTGTAAAGGGTATTTAGCTCCAAGTGTACTGGGAATGTTTAAAAAACAATGAGGTTTAGAAATAACAAAAGGCAGATGTTGACTTATTTTGTGAAAAAAAAAAAATGGAATCAGAAAATGAGACATCCATGGCCCCTGCAGATGTAATTTGAGGCAGAAATACTTCATGTTGGCTCCCAGCCCTGCTGATGCCCAAGATACTCCTTGGAATTGTGTCAAGAGCCATGCACTGTTTCTTGCAAAAACACGGCACCATTCGCTCAATTTCAGGACACTGAGAGGGTGAAGGATTTTTTTTTCTAATCCTTCAAAATAGTGACAAGTACAAGAATCAAAGATGGTAGAAATGTGGTCATCTCAAAGCTGGCTTTAGCAGAGCCATTTTTACAGTGCTACTAATGTGTATCTTTTCTTGTCTGGGACTGGGAGATCTCAGTAAAGGAAACTCAGTTTCTCCATTTTGGAGGAGATCTGTGCTGTCTCAAATTGTGCCATAACAGATATTACCAGGCTCCTCTCCTCTCTGTTCCTGACTGGACTATTTTAGGAAGAAAAGCAACCATTGGCAGAAACAGACAGACAGGTGGGTCCCACCTCCTTTTACTCCATCTTCTGCCCAAGGGACTTTGGGAAAGTTATGTTATCCAATTGTTTAAGCCCTTTCTTTCTACCAGCGCCTCCATATGGTTTGATGTTTTCCTGTTCTGGAGTCTTTACAGTACAAAATCACCTTTGTGGAGAGGCAGCCACAAGTATGTTCTGAGAGAATGGGAGAAAATGCAGGTCTGTGTGAGAGACTATGGAGGACAGAGTGTGAACTTTGTCCAGGTGTCAGCGCTTCACAAACTCCTCAGAGTAACTATTCACTTCATGCCTTGTTTAGGGGCTTGGCTAAAAAGTCTATGTACCATCTTCAAGCACATTCATTCCAATGAAGATGCCACAATGCTACCGCTCCTAAGATGGATGACCCAAGTGCAGCTTAGCAAGTGAGAGCCAAGGAATGATGAGCCCCACAGGCTACACTAGCTAAGTGGTTATCTTACCTTGTCATTTTCTTCTTCCCAGGAGTGGATGTGACTAAGTATGAGATTTACATAGGGTCGACTAGGTTGGGGATCCAGCTGTGATATTCCTCACTAGGAAGATGTGTGATTGATTAAATGCACCCAAGTCCTAATTTCTTCATCCATAAATTCTGCCTAACAATGTCTGACTCACAGGGAGATGTAGAGAATCCATTCATAGCCTTGCCTGCTGCATAAGTACAGTTCTCTGACCAGATTAAAAAAAGACTGGAAACATTCTTTCCATATGTTCAGGTAAACAATTTTCAGGGTTCAAATTGCCTTCTAATTTGTCAACAGAGATTTCAAACTCATGTCCCTTGGCGTGATGTGGAGGGGTAGCTTAAGATGCTACATTTGTACATGTACACAGGCTTGAGCTGCTTCTTATTTGAACACTGAGGGAGCTGCACTTCTTAGATACACAAGGACTCTTCTCATCATGCCTTTAGCAAGTCTGGACCACCAAGTTGTCTATCTGGGAGATAGTTTTAGAGTCCCTTCTGCTCCTCAAGGTCTGTGTTCTTGGGACCCACTGTATCCAGTGGCACACAATAAATGTTGCCATTCATGCACCTCAGGTACCACACAGGATAGAAGCATCTTTGGGGAAAAATATAAAACCAAGACATCTGGTTCCCACAGTCACGTGGAGCAGGCAGCAGATCTGAGCCATAGGTAAGGAAGACTTTGCTCTGCTATCAGGGAACATAGCAATGCTGTCAAGGCAACTTGGGAGTCAAAAGCAAGTTCAAATTCTGCAGATGCCACTAGAGGAGGACTGGGGGAAGAAGAAGAGGGGGATCCTATTGTGACTTCATTTCCCCCCATCCCAGAATGCTTTTCAGAGTCTGAAAGGCTAAACACTCTATTTCCCAGGCCCCGAGGGTTAGCATTTATGTGTAGTGAGGCTATCAGAGACACTATTTAAATTATATTTGGAATCAGTTATATAGTGCCTGAGGTTAAGTTTCTCAGAAAGAGATTTCTCTGTAGAGATTCACATGGTGAATGTTTAGGAAGGGCTGACTGCCTTAGACACCAGAAAGAAGTGAGGGAAGCAGAAGCTGATGGAGGAGTAAGTTGTCTTTGAATGTACTTGTAGTAAAAGAATCTTCAATCTATTCCTACAGGGTTCTGTGGAACAGAGAGAGTCACCTAGTCAAGGGGCAAATATAGAAGCAACGGGCCCAGCAGCTGGGACCACAAGTACCCATGTCCTGAAGAGTCAGTGTGGATGGTCTACTCCAGACCCCAGAGCCTATAGAGGAACACCTATGGGCTGCTTGGGCCTATCTACTTGTAATCTATATTTCTTATCTCCATTTAGGTTAGTTTTTTCCTCCCGTCCTCTCTTCCTTCCTTCCTTTCCTGGAAATATCCACAAAAGAAATGATGAGTGGAGCTTGGCCTTTACCAATACTGTTGACCTTAGATCTCAGACTCCTGATTTGACCTCCCCATCACCCATTCTAGTTTCCCTGAAATCTTAGTGTAGGAGACTCAATGGTGGAGTGTTAAGTTCAGCAGGCTTTTCTCAGCCTATCACGGTACCTCTGTACTTGTCCATTTATCATTAGCCTTACTCCTGACTCCTCTCCTTGAATTCTGGTCTTTTAATCTGATTAGCAATAAAGACTAAAGCTCTAGGAAGATGGAACATAAATTCCCCCTAGAAGGTCATAAGGAATGAGGAACTATTCTTTCATTTAACCTATGATTTCTATCTATATACTGGGGCCACATTACCACATGATGCTGATTGATTTCCACAGTACAGTATTCTGGAGGATATCGTCATTCATCTAAGAATGAAGCTACATCTTTCTTCTCCTCCGTTGGCTAGTAATTAGAGCTCACTGTGCAACCACATAGGTGTATGGAGAAAACACCAGTGGTAGAGTGACAGGACACTGCGTCACGTATCTGTGGTGCCTGAGCCAGCCACACCACTTCTTTCTGACAATAGATGCTACTGGGCTACCAAATATCTGACCTGAAGGACTGGGCAGAACATAGTCAGGCCTAGTCATGCTCTAATACCTGAGGTTCAAATAGGGTATAAAAGGATCAATTATATTCACTTTTTTTTTTAAAGATAAAATAACATTTTAAAAAGATATACCTGCTTTTATTATTTAATGTGTATAAGTATCCACCTGCATGTGTCTATGTATGTGTGCCACATGCATGCCTAATGCTCTCAGAAGCCAGAAGCGGGTGTCAGGTTCTCTGGAACTAGAGTTAGAAATGGTTGTGAGCTGCCATATGGGTGCTGAGAATCAAACTCAGATCCTCTGAATAGAAGCCAGTGATCTTAAGCCCTAGCCATTTCTCCAGCCCACAAAGTTAACATTTATAAACCCTATATAAACTGTACAACCATTTTCTGGATTATGTAGAGATAATTTTGAAAAAGCTACCTGGAGTTCTTCTTGATGCTCAGTCTGTCTACTGCTTTAGGGTGTCTACGAGGACAGGATAGAGGGCTAGACTCTGACCTACTCACAATCATTCACTTCAGAGAAGATAGAAACCAAGCCCTGTGCTGCAGCCCTTCTCTGGCCAGCACTATCAGGCCTTACCAGTGGCCTTAGGACCTCACACTTACAGCAACCACCCTGATGACCTCCTGCACCTGTGAGAGAGTGGATATCCAGACAGTGGCAGCTAAATAGACATTAGACATCACCAGTCAACCAATGAAACTGGCAACAGCAGAGTTCTGGGTGGCTGTTGCTACTGTTGTTTTAGTCAAAGTGGTAAGAGAAACGTAGGGAGAAGACTAAAAACAAAGGGCTGGAACACTGGGCTGTGAGTTCCATGTCACTGATTTGTGCCTTTTCCTTTAGTCCAGGATTCTTAGAAATCCCTCACGCTTTTTGTCCTCTGGAGAAATAGTTCCCAGAACATGTGCTTCGATGGACTATTTCCTTTGTCTCAGAGGCAGAGGGAAGTATGGCCTGACGGTAATGACTGACTATTGTACAATTACTTAAATATGAGTCTTCAGCAAAAGTAAAATGACTTCAGGCGTCTTTAAAAAAAAATGCCAGCTCTAAGTTAAGAAAAGAATGGCCTGTGTCAAATTTCTTTATTAGCATGGGCAATTTGTTCTTAACTAGACACATTTTATACTTGAAGTCATGTTTTTACTAGAACTACATAAAGCAATTGTGCAATTGATGATAAATATGTCACTACTGGTAAGTCATTAACTCAGATGTTGCTAATTAAAGCCACACTCACTGCCTAAAGCACAGAAAATAAAAATGCATCAGTAAAATCAGTAAATATAGTAGGTACAGCCAAAAAGCAAGTGATGTGAGAAGGTAACAATAAGAAAAATAAGGACATGGTGTGTGTGTGAGAGAGAAAGCAACAGAGACAGAGAGATGGAGACACAGAGAGATTACGTGGGATGCTTTTCTGTGTGGTTTGAATATCATTCTTTAATAAGGAGACTGTTTTGTCCTATGGCAGTCATCTTAGAAGTAGGCAGCGAAATCGAAGCATATATAGGGGAAGGAGGGTGGAGTCAAAGGAGAACATTCAGCTACCCAAGAATCAACATGTAAAGTAACACAGGTAAACCACCGGCCATATGGCAAAACAGATTAATGGAAATGAATGGAGTTAAAATACAGGAGCTAGCTAGCAATATGTCTGGGCCATAGGCCAAACAGAACAAAATTAATATAAGTATCTGAGTCATTGTTGGGGGGTTAAGCAGCAGGTCTGGACCATGGGGCTAGGTGGTCTGGGACTGCAGGTCTGTGGGTCTGGTTCACCAGTCAGCTGGGCCAGAAGCCTTGTATTATAGAGAGAGACACAGAGAGAGAGAGAGACAGAGGGACAAAAGCCCTCCAGAAGCTATAATTCACATGACATCCTATTGGACACTCTCACCAGAACTTTTTGAACAGCATTAAGTTACTGTAGATGAGGAAACTGAGAGTCTGAACAGTAAGGCAGGTAAGAGCACTTGCTGTGGAAGCAAACAGGTCATCAGTCTTGTTCTAGGCTCCATGAGAGACTCTGTCACAAAGAAAAAGGCAGAGGGTGATAGAGCAGGACACACATTCTTTCTGGCTCCTACATGTACAGGGGTTTGTACATCAGCACACATACAGATGAGCATCCAACACACACACATATAAACACAAAGTAAAAATACATATTTAAAAATGTATGAAAATGCAAGTTAAAGAACCAGTGAGTGTGCCAAGCAGAGACTGTCAGAGAAGAGAGACCCTTCTAGCCCAACAAGCCAGAAGTGAGAAGGAATTCTGTATCAGTTACATTCTGGTACTGTGAAAAAAACAGTGTGACCAAAACCGACTCACAGAAGGAAGGAGCAGTTTTAAGGTCGGAGGGGGCTAAGGGTCCATCACTGAAGGGAAGCCTGGCAGCAAGAGGCAGACATCACAGCAGGAGCAGGAAACCAGAGCAAGCACGAAGTCCCAAGGCTTTTAATCCCAAAGCCCATCTCCAGCAACGTACTTCCTGAGCTATGTCGTACCTCCTACTCCCTGCCCCGCCCCCCAGACAACTAGAAACAAGTGATTACATACTGGTGCCCATGGGAGATAGTGTTCATTTAAACCACCACAAATTCTACAAGTCTGGAATCACATGGCCTTCACGAACAGTTGGGGAGGGAGGGCAATAGGAATCACTCTTATTTGTCTCCATTAAACTTTCCCAAGACTGCATCAAAAATATTCTTTGGACAATTTTGCTCCTGCCTTCCTACAGAAAAGATAGACAATGGACCCAAACATCTATCTGTAGGCATATGAAAATTAGTAGCCAAGTGAGAATCATGACAGCTGAGATCTCCAGAAGGAAGAATCAAGAATACTGAGAAATCACTTCAGTCAAGAGGCTGACTGCCACTTTCAGAAGCAGTGACCAGGGACTGAGACACCCAAGAGTGTCCAGTAGTTTCAGAAAACTGGGCATGATACGGGATGCAAAATGGAGGTCCTGAGCCCACTGAGAGGAAGGGAACCTGGGAACTGTCCCTTAGGTATCCTATGATACTGAAGGAGTCACACTTCAGAAAGATGAATTACCCAAAAACCAAATGTGTCTCACAAGAAGCTTATACTGGAGCATCTTGTTCCATAATTGGGTTAAAAGAACCCGATTCCCAGACTAAACTCTGTCTAGTGAAAAGTAACATTATAACATTAGGCAGAGAAATGAACTTTCTCTATAAATGTCTGTACACAATGTTCAACATGCAATCAAATCTAATAAGTTATGCCAAAAACAACCTGATTGAAAACCTGCAGGAGAACAGAACTCAGAAAATAATTTATAGACCTATAAAATGGTTATCACATAAAATCTACACCCAGAATCATCTGACAGACTTTTAACACCTATATTAATGTGCCAGAGGAGTTACCTGACAAAAGAGAATGTTCTAGAAAGACTGGAATGATAGTAAGTAAGCAAATAGAATAGAGCAAGATTCAGCAACCAAGCTGATGAGGCAGAAATAAAAACTGTATCTAGATGGAGGCCTAGAGAATCGAAGTAGATAACACAGACAAACATGGGTGGAACAGCAATGGGGCTAACAAGATGGCTCAGTGCCCTTGCCTCCAGGCCAGGTGACCTGGATTTGATTCCTGAACTCAGGATAGAACAGAACTGATCCGGCTTTAGCTGTCCTCTGACCTCCATGGGCTCTCCAACAATTAAAATTTAAAAGGCAGGCTTGGAGACTGAGGATCCACCTTAGCATAGAAAAGATCATTGAAGAGAGATCATTTGAATTGTGATCTGGTAAACGTCTGGGTCTACTCAGTCAGATTAGCAACCATGTCATTCTTAAAGATGAGTTGAAGTGTCACTGTGCAGGAGAAGCACCCGTGGGCTGGCCAGGGATGGTTAGAATGTGAATGAGTGAAAGGGGCAGTTCCCCCTGGTGGCTCTCCCAGTACACTCCTGGCCCACTGATTTACTGATGTATGGCTAAACTCGGCAGCCCAACTGCTTACTTTTTCTCTGGAATTCAAGTTTCATTTCAGCAAAAACATAACTTCCTATAGAAAAAAATGACAAAATAAAATATGACAAGATAAAGCAAAAAGCCATTATATTGAAATTGGACAAGACAACCCAACAGAAAAAAAAAAAAAAAAAAAGACTTCTTAGGGCAGGCATAAGAATCTCAGACCCATTTGCTCACACACTCAGGAATCCCATAAAATGAATAATCTAAAAGGTATAATATATATTCAGAGGACGTGGTGGAGACCAGAGAATACAATTTGTATAAATTGCACAACAAACAAATCATAGGCTTTTATCACAGTTCCTGAAGCTTCAAAAACAAAAACAAATGCAACAAAAACAACAACAGAAAAACAGCCAACCAAGAAAAGCAAACAAAAAACCAAACTCTTCACTGACTTGTCTTTTCCCTAAGCATGCTCTTTGCAGGTGGAATGTGTCCCATGCCACATTTGCATTTGGTAAGCGCTAGACACAAAGCACAAGACAAAAAAAATGTTAATTAGAGTGGTCAGATTGAGGGCAACTCGTTACAAATCTTCAAAATATGGACATTTTAATCAGGACAACCAGCTGGTAAATTAATAGCTCATGACTGTGTTTCTGTTGGCTATCATTGTCAGCTTTAATAGTGTTTGTTAATACACTTCATATTATTTACATCTATTAGGTCCTCAAACATTTATCATCTTCTTTGCAAAGTGCTCTTAGGCTGTTTCCAAGCACCCTAGTTAATTATAGTGCCAGGTAGCAAGCGTTTCTGGGGAGAATGTTTAGCTGAATGCTGCCACTCTGGAGGCTAGCAGGGCCTGCTCTGTCTCATACTCAGGATTTGTTTGCTAGAAAGGCAGGCACAAGAGCAGCAGCACCCTCTCCTCCAGCTGAGCAGAGGCAGCTTGCACCATCAGCTGGATGGACTCATGGACTCTCAGAAAACACTGAGGAAGTAGAACAGGAAAGTTTGCTTTATTATTGGGGTTTATTTCATGTCCGTTTTTATAGTTAATGAGAACACAAATTTATATATAAATGCACATTTACTGTGACGTTTTTATGCACATACAGAATGTATTTTGAACATATTTACCCCCATTACCTCTGTCTTTTTATACTCCTCATGATCCCTTCCTGATCCCAATTGGTCCTTCTTCTAGACACCCCCCCACTCTGTGCTTAACTAAGTGTATGTGTGTGTGTATGTGTGTGCGTGTGTGTGTGTGTGTGTGTGTGTGTGTGTGTGTGTGTGTGTGTGTGTGTGAGAGAGAGAGAGAGAGAGAGAGAGAGAGAGAGAGAGAGAGAGAGAATGCAACCTTTCCTGCCTTCTCTGGTAACAGTAATATTAAAAGACAGGAGAATGACTCTTTTGCCAATTTCTTAAAAATATAATCATTTCCCCTCAAATTTAAAATTGCATTTGGCATTAAATACTGATCCTTAAAGCCTTGATATGGAACAATAACCTTGGAGAATGTCTCCACACAGCTGCCTGAGGAGAGGAGACAGCCCTTCTCTTCTGAAGGAAGGAGTCAAGTTTTCTTCCTCTTTTGCTTCCCTCCCACCTCAGGCTCTGAAAAGTTCCTACTTAGAATTCTGTAGCTGGCCTAGGAGTGGATGGTACAAAATACAAAATGTCAGTACAGTAAAAATATGTCTTATTAAATGTCCTCTTCACTGTAGGAATTTCTCTTCCCTTAAAGGAGAAAATAGTATAATAAACACAGTAAATCTTTTCTTCTGTTGCTGTTGTTTGGTTGTGAGAGATGCTTTCTCTATGTAGCTCTAGCTGTCCTAGAACTCACTGTATAGACCAGACTGGCCTCAAATTCAGAGATCCTCCTGCCTCTGTCACCCAAGTGCTGGGATAAAGATGTGTGCCACCACTGCCTGGTACAAGTAAGTATTTTTTTAAAAAATAAAAATAATTAAAAATTCTACAAAAATATTGTAACTTAATACAAACAAATTAATTTGGTCTCCAAACCAAAGTTCAGATTTTACAAACCTGTCAAAGTCTAGCTAAATGAGGTCAAATTCTCCGTGGACAAAGGTGGCGACTGGGGAGCTTTAGAACCATGGAAAGCCTGTTCTGTAGAGCTCATTGGCAACAAAACAATAACTAATAAAGAGTTCATAATCAAAATGAAAAGATGGCAGAGCTATAGTGATGTCATCTATCTGCTGGGTGAGCCAGGGCTACAGAACTTAGCTCACAGTGGCTACAAACTGAGACCCTTTCCAAGACCTTACCTGATCCTCCCTCACACTGGCCGTGAAGATCCACTGAATTTTCTGGGCCCTGGAACTATCCAGAAACAGTGCTGCCTCTGCCTACTTAGACTGTGGATGTTCAAAATACAACAAAAAGCTCCATGGTTCCCCTCCTGTGCTAGAGCAGGTTATGCCAAGTCCTGCTTCAAGCAGGGAAGCTTCATACCAAACAGGTTGTCACTAACAGGATGACAGGGGCATTTTGAGGTAATAGAGTTCAAAAGTGCAAAGGTATGTTCCAGTATGAGGATAACCCTATAATAAGACCTTTGTTGACTTACATTCCAACATAGTCCTGAGCAGAGGAGGGATTCAAACAGCAACTGTCAAACATATCTCATTCCTTCTTTCCCTGAGGCAGCCCAGCAGTCTAGGTCACTTGCATAAAAGACAAGCTCCACAGAGGGCCGCCTTTCCCAGCACGGGTTTCTGTTTCTTCTGCTTCCCGAGGCCACAAAGGTGTATGAAACCCAGGGTAACTTTACCCAACCCCATCACTGAATTCCTTCAGGAAATTTTTTGTGAAAATTTAGTAGGATAAAGTTGAGATTCCAAGAAAACTATGGACAGCCATACTCCCAAATGAGAATTCATATATCTGCTCTGGACACATTTCTGACTTGAAGCTCCTCAATCAAATGAGAAGATCACAGTGTAGCATTGCTACTGCTATGGTCACTCTGTGAATACTGCCTTAACCTTAATTGCTTATAAATCTGGAATTTCATATGTTTTATTGGTTTAAAAGACTGTTTCTCTATATTGTCAGCCAGCGGTGAAGTCTATGATCTTTTTAATATTTTGAAAAAAAAAGGAAATGTTTTCTTCCTGTGCCCTGTCCAGTGTGATAAGTGCAGAGAGCCCGAAACAAGCATGGAACTGGAGAAAGCTAGATAAATGATATGCTGATTAATCATCCCTGCCATCTTGGTGAGATTAGACTCAACTAGGAGGCACACCTCTGTACAGGAGGCAAGGATACATCTGGAGAGGTTTAGCTGAATGTAATGGCACCATTCATGGCACAGCATCCTAGACTCAAAGGTTCTAGACTCCATGAAAGGGAGAAAGCAGCATTCATCTTTCTGCTTCTTGACTACAGGTATCATATAACCAACCACCTCCCATAACTATATCATCCCCATTAGTACCCGCAGATTATGAGCCAAACGCAATCCTTCCTCCCTGGTGTTTTTGTTATCCACTTTGTCAAAGCGAAGGGCAAAGCCTAGGCCCCTTCTGCAGACTTTGTGCAGCTGTACTGGAGTAGCCGGAGAGGGAGAAATCACACTGACGTCAGCGTTTTAGCACCTTCAGCAGCATGTCTAAAATTCAAAAGCAAACCCACTACAGAGAGGATTCTCGTTCCAACTCCACCAATCTCTGTCTGGCTGTCTCTTCTTTCCCTCCCCTCATCTCCTCCCTCCCTTCTCCTCTTGGCAGCTGCTTACGGTGGTCACAGACACTTCCACAAACACGTGGAAATGTACTAGCCAGCATTTGGTCCTCCAGGGTATAGCTGAGTCCTCTTATGACCGCTGGGCCCCGGGATATACTTCTCGGGCAGGAAGATGGATCGTGAGGTAGTTTATTTAGTCAAAGGATCACGAGTGAAGCAGGAGACATGGAAACTCAGAAAGCATAGTCGGAACTGATTGCCTGCAGAAGAGAGAACCATCTGCACCTGGCAGACAGCTACCAAATCAGAACGGGCTGTAATGGAAAATCTACTCCCCTTCCCCAGCAGGGCTGCCGCCCTCATCACAGGGAGTCCGAGTATTAAGTTTGGCAGTTCTTACAGAGCGCTGCCATGCCAGGGAGGTTATTAAAACTGAACTGGAATGGTCTCATAACTCAGACTGCAAACAAGAGTGAGGGAAAACGCTAGCAGTGAAGTGTCAGACCAGAACGAAATAAAGCTAGATCTGTGTGCTGTCTGGATCAGATTTCAGAAGCTTGCACATGTTAAAACAGGCTGAAAAGTTAGTTAAATAAATCAAAACGCCAAGCCAGACATTTAACACTCTTGGATGGCTGACCAATGAGAGGAGTCTGTGGTTCACATTGTTTACTAAGCGTTACTGTGAGGCGTCTGCAACTAAACTCCATCCCTTAACCGTCTCTCCCATTCAAGGGATTCTCAGCCTCCAACGCCTGCATTGCCACAAAGAACTGAAAGAGAATCTCCTAGCAGAAGGTAATTCCAATAGAAAGAATCAGTGATGGCAAGAACAGGTGAAGGGTGCTTTGATATGGTCATCAAGGGTGTAGGTCAAATCCTTGCTGGAAAGATGTACAATAGCACAACTCAAAACACTTGCTGAAAGTTTGGAGGGCTTGATTTTTCTCTCCCAGCAGCCTACATAGCAACATCTGCACTGGGAAATCTGTCTGGCAGAGAGGAAGCATCCGGGTGAGTACTAGCTTGGTTTCTTAAGTCCTGAGACCAAAGTATGTAGTTTTTCCGCAATAGGTCCTTACAGTTACAATACAGTGGGTAAACCAAGAGCAACTGTAATAGCTTAAATTGTTTGGAGGTGACATCAAGCTGTGAAGGTCAGTTCCCTGACTCCTAGCCCTGAGTTTTATGTGTCAGTCATGCTTCTGAGAGGAGCATTATTATTTGTGTCATAGGGTAACCCCATTGAAGTGTGTGTGTGTTACATAGTTTATAAATCAGTGGATTTCCATGTGGCTTTGTAAACATCATAAGTATTAATTATTCCTTTCAATCTCTCCTCTCTCTTACCCTCCCACCCACTTGTATGAATGTTATGGGGATAACTAACTTCTTTCTGATTGGATTTAAGAGCTCCACAGGGGAGAATGCATACCTGCTGCTCTATAACTGGCCAAGAACCTGGAGATAGATCACTCACAGGCCCCAGGAGTGAAGAAGATACAATTCTCATTCCACTAAATGTACATACAATATCATACTGTCTCCTAAACTTGTACCTCTGTATCTACAGATTAGCGCATCTCTCGGAATCCATCAGCGAAGTCTTGTTATGCAGTGGATGGTCATTAATATGAAAACTTACAATAAACCAAAGTCCAAAGAATAATTGTCTATAGAGTACTCAGCCACAGATGGAATGTTTATATTGCAACATCCTCTCTGCCTAGCTCAGGGAACATTATAGAAGAGCGGGTAGGAAGATTTTAAGATCAGTGAGAACCAGGTTGTAACAGTTGTCTTCTGGATATGATATGACTGTCATTGCTGGCACAAGACCTATACAAGGCCAGTCAACACTCTGCACATATCAGGGAGAGGCACAAAAGCCCATATTCCTAACTCAGTAGCTATTGATAGTTAGGAGATTGTGTGGGAAGGGGAATCAGTTTTATTTAGTGATTGTGGTCCCAGATAGGTTGACCATGCTCCAGTGGATGGCCTCACACTTACCACCCACATGTCATACACATTCATACATGCCAGCAAAATATCCATATGCATTGTGGTGATTTGAGTAGAAATGGTCTTTAAAGACTTGTGGGTTTGAATGCTTGGTCACTAGGGAGTGGAGATATTAGGAGGTGTGGCCTTGCTGGAGTAGATGTGTCTCTGGCTTTGAGGTTTCAAATGCTCAGGATAGGCCCAATGTCTCTCTTTTGTTGCTGTTTGATCATCTGGATGTAGAACTCTTTCGGTTCCTTCTCCAACACCATGTGTGCCTGCATGCTGCCATGCTTCCCATGATGATAATAAACTGAATTTCTGAACTGTAAGCCAGCCACCATTAAATGTTTTTCTTATAAGAGTTGCTGTGGTTCTGATATCTTTTACATCAATAAAATCTTAACTGAGACACACATACAAAATAAAAATCAAGTTAAAACAATTAAAGACTACCTGTATAATGGGTGAATGGATCTCTGGACGAGCAATGTCTCTCTATCCTTTTCCCCATGTGCTCAGCTCTCTATGTAGCCCAGAGAGATCCATAGCCATCGAGGAATGTTGTCGCAAACTACTAATAGTTTACCATGTGACTCATGTATAAGTCAAAAAAGTGGTTCTTATTGCACTGGACAGTAAAATCTTACAGGGACATTTAGATAATGTACATGTCCGGGCTCTATCTCCACTGGTAAGGTTTGGGTTGGCGTAGGGTTGGGTCCATCAGAATCTGGATTCTGTCTCTATAACCTGCTGTTGTCTCATTGCAAGTAAACAGGGGGCACTGGCCTGGCTTCCATGTTCTTGTCAGACATTTTCTTCTCAGGTTTCACTTTTCCAAAGACCTTCCGTTCTGCCTCTTTCCTTCCTAGATGACGATACCTACTACCTGTGATGTCTAAATTAGCCTAATCAACACATGTAGGGGAAGAGAGTGGCTGATTCAAGGGTTCTGACCTAGTGAAGTAAGCTCGTTAGCTCATATGACTCCAGTTTTTCTTGGTAGGATGCTTCTGACCATCAATCATTGTATGTAGAGAAGATGAAGTGTGCATAATGGAGGTTCACCCTCTCCAGAAGTTTGGAGGTCTGTGTCTCGATTTTTATCCACATGGAGTTTTCTCTAAATGCCACAAGCATGCCTAAAAGATTTGAAGACTTATTTGTTTAATAAAATGCATTTATTTGTTTACTATTTAACTACTATACTATTGGAAAATATGCTTACAGTCCCTCAGAATCAAAAGAATAAATGCTTTATATTTTTAAAATGCAGATATACATCCATTGTTTAAAAGTAAAAAGATGATGATATTCCAAGAAGGGCAGTTCCAACATAGAAGCTCATTTTACAATTTTAGAAAAAATAGTATTATTGATGACCTAAGTCAAATTTAATTGTTCTCTGCAGCATTATTACAAATACATCTGAACTTTTCTGAATAGGCTCGTAGCATTTTAGAAATGCAAGACCCAAACCATCATAGGCCTCAGGATATAAAATCTGAGAAGCCATTTGAAAAATTTCCCTTTTGAAAGAGAATGCCCTTGTGGCTACAAAAGACTTCTTGGGAGTGTTTTCCATACTCAATAGGCCAGGACCCAGAAGTCATTACAGGTTCAGGAAATCAGACAATGTGCAGCTGGTTTACATTCCCTGAAGACAGTTGAACAGGGTGATTCTTAGAGAAATATCAAGGAAACTCAAGTTAATATCAAGAGTCCAGAATGCTGGAGGCATCAGGGATGTAGAACATCTTTTAAGGAACCTAATGGTAATGAGTAGAACCATTTATGTTGTCAAAGGCATACTCATAAGGCCAGGGCTGTCCAAGCATGTTAGTTATTTTTGAAAGACTTTAGTTTTCATGGGCTCTTTTTAGAATCCCACTCAGTAGACTTAGTGCCAACTGTATGTGCATTAAGCATAAATCGTCTACTGGAGTATGAGTAGCCTCACAGGAGCCTTATTCCTAAACAGACCTGGTTCTGCCTCTCCCAGCAGTAAACTACCAATAGATCCTCAGCTAGGAGTGGGATTTTACCCTATTTTCCCACTGCATCCTGAGATTTTTCTAGCTTGATCTTGTGCAGTTAAGCCTTGTGCATGCCATCATGATTGCTGGGAGTTCCTATATACAACTATTCTGTTATGCCTAGGGAATAGTATTTTGCTGTAATCACCCAGTGCCTATGGCTTTACAGTCTTTGTGCCTGCCTCCTCTTCCATAATGACCCCTTGGAAGAGAGGATGAGATAGATGTCTCATTTAGAGCTGAACACTCCTCAGACTCCTATTCTTTGTACATCAGCCACTTGAGTCTGTGTTGTTCAACACTGCAAACAGAAGGTTCTCTGATGAGGGTTGAGACATGTACTAACTTATAGGTTTGACAATAAGTCTTTAGGAAGTCAGTTTAATACTATGTCTACTTAGTAGAATTATAGTAGTATGTGCTCACTAAGGCTTATGACCTACCTAGCCATGACAATGAAGGGCAGGAGCTCTATCTGAGGGAGTGGGCCATAAGTTCAGTGAGAATGTGGGTGGTTTCTCCCATAATACTTGTGCCACTGCTGTACCAGGGAGCATCTTACCAGGCCAGTCATTCTTTATTAGAAAAGAATAAAACCACAACTTATTTTCTACTAAAATTAGGATTTATTTCACCAGATACATTTCTTTGTAACCATTGTGATTTCTTGTCTTTCTAAATCTTGCAGCTTCTACATAGAAGAGCCTCTTAGTGTGATTTCCTTCCACAAGTGAACACTCAGTCAAATTCTCATCTCTCCATTTGAAATGATTGTCCTTTAGGCCAGTGGTTTTCCAAACTGCTTGGAAGAAGCCAAAGCTCTCACAGAAAGAAAACAACGAAGTTGAAGAGGCCTCCCTGACCACGACTTAGCACCGGCTATATCTGCTTTCTGTAATGCTTAATAGTTACAATATAGCAACAGCCTGAAGATGATTGATTCTAGATCAATAATCTTACTTTAAGACAAGAAACATGAAGTTTAAAGTAGTTCACTAAATTGTTCAAGCTCACATATAGGATGAACCCTAACCCTAACCCTAACCCTAACCCTGACCACGACTTAGCACCAGCTATATCTGCTTTCTGTAATGCTTAATAGTTACAATATAGCAACAGCCTGAAGATGATTGATTCTAGATCAATAATCTTACTTTAAGACAAGAAACATGAAGTTTAAAGTAGTTCACTAAATTGTTCAAGCTCACATATAGGATGAACACTCTGGTCTAAGCCTAGATTTGGGGGCCAGATCTGCGAATTAGGGGGTTGTACAGAGAGAAGCAGTGGACAGACTCACCCAACCTGGCCCTGACAAAGAGTACTCTGAATCTGACTGGACAGAGGGGTTGGAATATAGTTCATGTACCAGGGTACTATAGGTTGGGGGTCAACAGTGTGGGTCCTAACTGGGGCTTGGAGGTTTCAAGATGGGTAAGCACGGGTTGCTGGACTAGGCTTTTGACATTATATGTGGGACCTAGGCTAGCTTCAACTAAAATTCAATACTTACAATACACTTGAATTTCAAAACAACTATGAAAAACAAAAATAAATTTAAAATGTGGGTTTTAGTAATCCTGGTGCTGTTATTGTTGTTACAGTGATATTCTGAAGCTACTGTGTGTTAGTAGTAGGCCAGGAAAAATGAGTAATTATATGTATTCAAATTCCATCCATGTCACCATCACAGAGAACCTAGATTCTGAGTGTATAAAGGGAAGAGGTAGATGGTGGGCTAAGAAAAACATGATCTGAAGAAGTATCAGTGTGGATCACTAATAAAATTCATGTTAAAATATTAAGAAACAATTATTACCAATAAACACTATGAATCCCAGAGGGAAGTCTCAGGATTACATTTTTTCAATAAACAAAACTAAGAATCTCCACAGAAAAATGATAGTCTGGGACATGAAATACATGAGATGGGGGACCAGGTCCTGTCTGCAGAGTGAGTCCCAGAGCACTCTGTAGCAGGCCCAGATAAAGTCTGCCTGGTAAGTTCCCCCCAGCTGCTGCTGAGGGAATTTGCATGGCTACCCACCTCCACCTCCAACTGAGCGAATAGATAACGACTGGGGTCCCTGAAGGAAAAACTCAGACCCCGTCCAGAGAGGTGACAGGAGGAACACAAGCCCGAGTGCCACGACTGACCAGGAGCCACATAATAGTGAACCACTGAAGCCATGGGCAAACGTCAGTGCAAAAAATTACATAATAATACAAAGAACAACAAGGTAACTCCAGAAGAGAGTGGCGATCTTACAAATACAAGACCTGAACTGAGCAATGAAGAGGAAACAGAAGGAAGCAACACCAAAAATTCCTTTTTGATGATCATTGAAGCTCTCAAAGAAGATATGAAAAATAGCGTTAAAGAAATAGAAGAAAATACAAACAAAAAATTGGAAGAGATGAACAAATCTATGAAAGAAACATGCCAGGAACTAAAAGCTGAAATAAAAGCTGAAATGGAAGCAATAAAAAAGGCACAAAATGAGGCAAAGATGGAAATAGAAAACCTGAAGAAAAAAGCTGGAAACACAGATACAAGCATAACAAACAGAGTTCAAGAGATGGAAGATAGAATCTCTGAAGTGGAAGACTCAGTAGCTCAAATAGATATATCAGTCAAAGAAAATAGTAAAACTAAAAAAGCCATAACTCAAAATGTTCAGGAAA
>PVIH01015807.1:0-48091 GCA_004025045.1 Sigmodon hispidus
TGCCTGCCTGCCATGTGTTCCCTGCCCTGAACATCATGAATTCTAACTCTCTGAAACTGTAAACCCTAAATAAACTCTTGTGTAAGTTGCCTTGGTTATGGTGTCTTTTCACAATAGGAAAGTGACTGAAGCTACTTTAACATTTTTGTCTGCTTATTCTGGAATGGATTCTGTTGATGTATATTTTTCTGGTTTTTTTTATTACCTGGTGATTTTTATTGGACACGATAGAGTTTTATACTTTTTTGTGTTAGATTTA
The DNA here is from genome assembly GCA_004025045.1 of Sigmodon hispidus. Taxonomy (NCBI): domain Eukaryota; kingdom Metazoa; phylum Chordata; class Mammalia; order Rodentia; family Cricetidae; genus Sigmodon; species Sigmodon hispidus. Next base: position 260 of record PVIH01015807.1, read on the forward strand.
GTCGTATTCCTTTAAAAGGCACTGGATTTTGGTGCCTGTCGTTAAGTGACTTGGAAACAGTAGGAACCCTTTAGGCTCACTTTGACAGTGTTTGGCAGGTCAGCAGTCTTCTCTAGGGCCATTTATTCTTCTGATGCAGCACCCTTCTGAGAACACTGTCCAAAGACTCCTGTGTTAGCAAGTAACTCCACTCTTGTTGACACATTCCCATTCTGTGTGTGAATAGAAACAGCTCCTTGTCTGAATACTGGATTTTTATTCTTTTTCTTCCTTCTTCCTGGCTGTGCTTTGCTGGTCTCCCCTTGTGTGCTCAGATTTGGGAAGTTCCCTGTGCAGACTTCAGACCTTCCTGTGTTGCTCTCTCATCTAAAGCAGTCTTCCTGGGAATTTTGGGCCCTGTAGCTTTGCTAAACATTGATGCCTTTGCTCATCAGAAAGACCTCCAAGCTCTGTTTAGATTCCCATTCTCACTGCAGGTTCAGGTTGGACTCTGTCCACACACAGTGGCCTAGGCCCTATAAGGCTCACTGTGTTTCTCTCTGAAGAATATTGTTTCATATATTTTTCTAGTTGTTAAGTTTGGAAGGTAAAACTTGTCCCACTATTCCATGATAGCTAGAAGCAAATGTTCTCTCATTCTGCCTGTCTATTTTGAAACAGGGTCCCATGTAGCATGACTAGCATAGAATTCATATGTAGCTGAGTATATTAATAAGTTTTGGCCTGTCTGACCTATAGTCTAGACTTGTAGACTTGGAGTCCTACAGAAACACACAGACACTTGTATTAATTACATGCTGCTTGGCCTATGACTCAGGCATATTGTTAGCTAGCTTTTGTATCTTAATGTAACTTATTTTTATTAATCTGTCTAGCCGTGGCTTACCTATTTCTTTGCATCTTGCTTCTTGGGTGGCTGGATCATGCCTCTGTCTGACTCCACTCTCCTTCTACTTTATTTTTGCTCAGATTTCCTGCCTGCTTCCAAGATGCCTTGCCATAGGTCAAAACAGTTTCTTTATTAACCAATGATATTCACAGGGTACAGAAAGACATTCCACATCACTTCCCTTAATCAAAAAGATTTTAATTTTAACATAGCAAAATTATATATAGCAGAATAGCTATCAAGTAAAAGTTATAATATCTAGTTTATTTGTATTTAGCAAAATTAAAGAAAATATTTTATCCTCTATTTTATTTTGTGAGCCTAAAGTTTTATATCTAATATATTTTTTATAATAACTAAGGAAAACTATTTAACTATTTAATCTTTAATTATATTAAAGACTATAGAAAGATGTAATATTACCTGAGTAAATAGAAAGTGCAAGCAACTTCTAAAAATCTAGACATGACAGAGATGACATTTGGCCTTGAGCTCATCCTGTGTAGTAGGATGACAGGTATGTACCACCATGCCTACCTCCTTTCATCTTTTTTAGCATAGCATTCCATTGGTAGATGGTTTATATTTTAATTAAGCAATTCCTTGTGGATGGACAGTTCCCAAACTTTACTTTTAAAAATATTACCTTATGAATAATCTTTTCTTTACATCACTTCTCACACATTCAGGATTATGTAGGATAAAGTGCTGTTTCCAGATCAAACATTGTATTTTTTTTTAAAGATTTGTTTATTCATTATGTATATAACATTCTGCCTTCTTGTATGCCTACTCACCAGAAGAGGGCACCATGTCTCATTATAGTTGGTTGTGAGCCACCATGTGGTTGCTGGGAACTGAACTCAGGTCCTCTGGAAGAACAGTCAGTGCTCTTAACCTCTAAGCCATCTCTCCAGCCCCCAAACATTGAATTTTTAATTTTGGAAGTTATCTGCAAGTTGTCTTCTGTGGTGGCTTTTTAAAATTGGCCTGCATGTGTGTTAGTATCTGATGTGGGTTGTCTTTGTGTTTGCTGTGAATACCATTAGATGATAAAGCAATTGTTTTGGTCTGTGGCAGAGCAGCTTAGAAGCAGGTGGGAAATCCAAGCATAGATAAAGGGGAAGGAAGGCAGAGTCAGACAGAGACGCTATCCAGCTGCCCAAGAAGCAATATGTAATGGAGTACAGGTAAGTCACAAGCCACGTGGCAAAACAGATTAATAGAAATGGGTTGAGTTAAGATGAGAGAGCTAGATAGCAATAAGTTTGAGCCATAGGCTGAAAGGTGTATAATTAATATAAATGTCTGAGTCATTATTTGGGGCTAAGCGGCAATGGGACAGATGAGTTAGAAACTTCTTACAACAAGTATCTGATGACACTTTCTGTTTTAGTTACTTGTCATGTTTTTGTGACAAAAAATATCCCCCAAAAGCAACTTATGGATAAAGGATTTATTCTACTTTACTGTTGGAAAGGATACATCCCAGCATGTCAGGGAAGGCATGGAAGAGGGAGTGTGAGGTGCTGGTCACATTGCATCTATCATCAGGAAGCAGAGAGATGAATGTCAGCCTTAGCATCCTTTCTCCTTTCTTCTCAGTCCAGGATCCCAATCCATGGAGTTATATCACTCATTCAAAGTGGGTCTTCACACACCTCAGTTAACCTAATCTGGATAATCACACTACACAGAGAGGGGGAGGAGGAGAGGGAGGGAAGGAGGGAGGGAGGGAGGGAGAGAGAGAGAGAGAGAGAGAGAGAGAGAGACCCTGAGATTTGCTTTCACAGTGATCCTGAATCTCCTGGAGCTGAAGTTATGATTAGCCATCATGACATGTGGTGGTGGTGCACACCTTTAATCTCAGCACTGTGGAGGCAGGGACAGGCAGATTTCTTTGAGTTCCAGTCTGGTCTACAGAGAGTCTTTTTAACAGCCAGGGCTACATAGTTAGACTCTATCTCAAAAGGAAAAACAAAAAAATTAACAGTTATGCCTTCCTTTTGTTTTCTTCTCTTTAATTTTATAACTTCTACTTTAATAATCTATCAATTTGGGGTTTGGGTATTAAGAAGGAGGTTGGAACCTAGGTTTATTTCTCTGTGAGTGACTAATATTTCTTGATACCTTCACCAAGAACACCACAAATGTAAGGTTTGGGTTTGTATTATAGCATCAGTATTGTTTAAAAGGCAAAGAAGCAGTTTTACTTAACAAAAAAACCCCAAAAGTCCTAAAAAAATCAACTTTACAGAAGTTGGTTGGTTTTATCAATGTAATTTGTTTTTAGCAATGTAAATTGGTTTAAAATATAAAGAAACTGAACACATATACATCAAACTGTGCCTTCATTTACTGACATGAGCACACCTCTAGGTCCATACAAAGGAAGATACATAAATATGTCCTAAACACCCAGCTAACAAGCCACATCAACCATCACTTTCCAAGACCCTAATTTTTATATGAGTATCCTGGCAAATAGAGAAAATATCAGTGCACAGGCTTATATATGCATGCAAATCCCAGAATCCAAAGTGGCATGTAGAAATGGAACATTGGTTCTTACAAGCACAAACATAAACGCACAACATGGTCTAACACAAAAATCCCTGAAACACAACAGTGTGACATTTTCACCAGTGAGGAGGATTCAACAGTAAACACAGAAGTTAAGGTTCATGAAGTGTCTGTGCTCTCGATAATAAAAGCAAAGAAGGCAGGCAGGAAAGCTCCTCACCTAACTGCCAACGACACTCTCGTGTTGAAAATGGAAAGACGGCTTCAAAGGCCTAGTAATGCAGGGCCATGAAATTATTGAAAGCAGAGAACAGTTTGTAAATGAAAAATGTGCTGGATCCTTTTCCTTTGAAGACCCTGCCTCAGTCTGGCTCTGCTCTGACTCGTGACTTTGAGACATAAAACTAAAGCTTCTGCTGCTTCGGGCTGCTGTCTGGTGCTGGTGGGAGCCACAGAAAATGGCCTGGATTAACCTCTTAGTCTCTACCATCCCACTTTTGAGCCTCTGTGTGACCTAGAAAACTTGGAAACCCAGACACCAGAGTGTGGGACCATAGAACCTTCTTGACTAGCACTAGTGATATTTTATAGCCTACAACTTTCATAAAGACATTTTTGGTACTGGTGATTGTACTTCATACATTTCCTAGAGATATCACTGAACTTTTATATTCTTCGAGCACTATCTTTGTGGAGGTGGCCCCTGCCTTCACGGAGAGCAGTTCTGCATCCTGGCCCCATACTTGTTGCACTCTGTGTTCTCTGTCTGTTTCAGATAGCTCCTGGCCTGGCTGCAAGGTGGTCTTTTTTATTGTGGTAGGTCTATTTGGTTCTTTGGGGTCTTATGTAATCCTGGATGCCGTGGAACTCACCATGTAGACCAGGCTGGTCTCAACTGCAGTTGTATTCTTGATGGATGCATTCCCCTCGTAACAGAGGACTACATGTGTCATTTGTCACATAGCCACAGTCCATAGCATGAGGAGTCCATAGCATAGACTAGAAACACAAGTTCAAACCTAGTTCTGGTCTCTTCTGTAGTATCAAGTGAATCCAGCTTCAATCCAGGAATCAGGTTAAAATACAGGACTATCAACTATGTAGCATCATGAGGAACTGGGTTCAAGGGTCACAGCATTAGGAAGATTGAGAACTACTCTAGGAAAAATTTTAATTCATTTGAATGTGTCACTCAGAACCATAGTTGATATTCCACATTCCTAGAAATCCTTTATTTATACTTGTGAGTAACTATTTTTATTCATTCATTTACTATTTATTTTTATGTGTGTTGGTATTTGGCCTGCATGTATGTCTGTATGCGGGAGTCAGAGCCACTGGAAATTGATGGACAGTTGTGAGTTGCCATATGGGTGCTGGGAATTGTGTGATTGTGTAAAAACGGAAGGCAACCTTAGGTTGGAGCCAAGGGCATCACAAAGTCACACCATGCTACAGAGCTCACATGGGAGGTGTATGGAGGGAGGTGCAGAGGCAATCCCTGAGCAAGAGCAAAAGGAAAGGTGATATGGATCATGCACATAGGGAGGGTGCTCTACTGGGTGGCTGTGGTAGCTATGATGTCACATCTGGGGATATGGATCATGCACATAAGGAGGGTGCTCTGCTGGGTGACTGTGGTAGCAATGATGTCACATCTGGGGATATGGATCATGCACATAGGTAGGGTGCTCTACTGGGTGGCTGTGGCAGCTATGGTGTCACATCTGGGGATATGGATCATGCACATAGGGAGGGTGCTCTACTGGGTGGCTGTGGTAGCTATGGTGTCACATCTGGGGATATGGATCATGCATATAGGGAGGATGCTCTACTGGGTGGCTGTGGTAGCTATGATGTCACATCTGGGGGCAGCTGTTGCTTTGTCCTGCTAGGTCCCTGGAAGCAGGCCTGTGTAAATGCCTGAGTGCTAACAAATTGAACCAGGTCCATTTCTCTTAACCACTGAGCCACCTCTCTAGCCCATGAGTAGGTCTTTTGCACACTGGTAGAAGATATGACTAAGTTCATTGAGTACCAAACCTTTTAAAAATGTGTTAGCTATGTATATGTGTCTGTGTGTTCTCCTGAGGAGGCCAGAGGATTATCAGCTCCCTGAAGATGACGATCTAGGCATTTGCTAGCTGCTGACGTAGGTGCTGGGAATCAAATTCAGGCCTCTGCAAGAGCATCGAGCATTCTTTCTTAACCACTGAGCCATTTCTCCAGCCTGAGTGCCATGCCTTTTAAATGCCCCTCAGTGTTGAGTGTCATCCCCAGGCAGATAGTGAAAGCCATAGCCACCAATGACTCGGTGCTTAACCTTATGAGATGGGTTTTATTATTAGTCTAGTTTTGATATGAAGAAATGGAGACAGAGAAGTCAAGGAATTTGCCTGGAGTCACATAGATAAAGGATGAAAGCTATTTGTTTTCTCTCTCTCTCTCTCTCTCTCTCTCTCTCTCTCTCTCTCTCTCTCTCTCTCTCTCTCTCTCTCTGTGTGTGTGTGTGTGTGTGTGTGTGTGTGTGTGTGTGTGTGTAAAAGGACTCATTCTGTAACCCATTATGTGGTCCAGACATACCTTGAAATCATGGCAGCTCTCCTGCCTTAGCCTCTCAAGGGCTAGAATTTACAGGCGTGAAGCATCACTTCTGGTGGAAAGTGGGTTTTGTATCCAAGTATTCTGTCTGCAGAGCCTGCATGCCTAACTACTGCACCTACCTCTTGTCACAGTCGTGGCCGGATGGCTAGTAGGCAGGGCACAGATGTCAGCCAGATGCTACTGATGGCTGCTTAGGCAGTGGTGAAGTTTGCCCCATTATGCAGCTCTGCAGGAGAAAAGCATGCCGTTTTTTGAGACATGCTTTGCTTTAGGAAGGCTCAGTACTGGGATTCTTGAACTGCAAATCCTTGGTCCATGCTGGCTGCATTCCCTAGAGTGGCTGGGTGGCCATCCAGGCCTTGCAGAGTTCTCTGAGGCAGGAAGTCTGGAGGCAACATAGTCCCTGTTGCCTCTTTTAGGACCCTTGCGTGAGAAGGTGTAGGAGGCCTGTTGCACTGCCCTGGGGGATTTGAAAGCTTGTGGGCTCCTAGCCAGGGTAGCTGAGTATCTGGTATCCCCACATTCCAAAGCACTTTTCTCTCTGCCCCTCCAGAGAAGGAGCCTGGGACTTTTATCTCTACAACTCAGTGTGGTTAGACTGAGCGACATAGACTCTGTCCGTCCCACACTATAAATCACAGAAAGTAGAGTCTTTTTCTCCATTTGAGTAGATTCGCTGTGCTTCCAGAAAGATGCCCAGCCTCGGCCCACCCCCACCCTGCCAGGAGTGTGATAAGGACTTCTGTCTGTCCTGTCTATCTCCGAGTCTGTGTTGTCCGGCCTCTGTTCTCACACCGGTTTCTTTGTCTAGATTGTCAAAATGCCCTCATTAACAAATGCACCTGGCAGCTGGCTCAGTAACTCTGGTTTGTCACCACCTACCTCCCCCCCCACCAGTCTCTGACTCTCTGAGGAGTCCTTAGTCTCCACTGAAGGGATCTTCTGGTCCTGATGGCATTTAACAGGGCCCTCCTCTCTCCTCACCCTACTAAGGTATTTAGCCGACAGCTCTGTAATCCAAAGCTCAATTTCCCAAGGGACAGCCCCGCTTAGAGATCATATCACAGATTTCAGGAAATGACACTGCTGTTCACTTTCACCTGAGCAAAAAGTCTGGAGTCTTTCCTTCCCCATGCGAATATCTGAGCAGCCACTAAATTCCAGCCCTTCCCAAAACTATGAAATCTCTTCTCTGAGTCAGCCCCTCCCCTTCACCAGATCCGCCAACCTCTCTGATCACTGCTGGGGAGCCTGGGCTTTCCTTCTGTTGTTGCTCTGCTGTGTTCTGGTTTCTTCTATCCTTTGATGGCTTTGTACTGTCATCATGTACCTGTTGGTTCCTTCTACAAGGTTCCATTTGCTTTTCTAGATGCCAGAGACATACCCATAGTACATAGAGTCAGCCATACACATGGAAATTCACAGTGTTAGGGAGCCCACTGCAAGCCAGCCACAATGCTGAACACTGTTCTTGACCTCAGCCTCTACACAGCAACTCTACTGGAAGTGCTCTTAGGCCCATTCTGTAGATGGGAGGGTTGTAACTTGCCCCAAGGTGACAGCAGCACAGAACTGGGACCAAATTCAACAGCCCCATCCTACACCATTGTTTTTTAGGCTTGGAACCTTACACCTCTGGGGGGATGGCAGCCTCTTTTGTGTTAAATGTTTTTAGTGAGTTTCCCTCTGCAGCCAAGCCTTTGGGTTGTGGGCTTCCCTCAGAAAAGAGCAGGAGCACAGAATCCAGACTCCTCTGCAGGGTGCAAGAAGATGCCTGGCCTTGATCTGGACAGCGGCTTGAACTGCCATCTGTCTGGTTGGCTTCTTGGCCATCCACTTTCCCCATCCCCAGGATGTTCTTCAGCATTCAGTGTTCTGACCGCCTCGGAAAACCAATCCACTTGGTTTTAAACTAACTTTTCCCTTGCCATAGCTTCTTTGCCCTTTGTTAGCAGTCAAGGCCTCACAAGTATCGCAAAGCTTCTCTTCCCTCCTTGCGCTGTCTTCCGGCCTTCACAGGTGGGCTCTAGTGGATGGCCAGAAGGGGGAGGGGAACGGTCCTCCTTTCTTAGAGGCCTAGAGATATATAAAGCTTTGCATGGTTCCTATTGTTGACCCACTGTGTGCTCCCACTGGTTGTGAATTTGTGTGCTAGGCCTCAGTCTGTGACTGTTCAAGGCATGTCTTTTCTCCTGCCCCAGGGCAGGGCCTAAAGTTCTCCATCTTACCCTCCAGTAACTTCTGTCCTAGGGTAAAGCAGGCAGTAGCCTCAGCAGAATGCCCCAGACTGAGTATCAGTCTTCCTGGAGTTCGTGGTGTATCACAGAATGAAAAGTCATATGAACCGGTCTGCATTACAGTTTTCTACAGACTAAAGTTTTGGAAACTTTTGTAGCAATTACAGTGAGTTTCTGCTGATGAATCTAATAATTTTGAGATGGGGCTTACATTTTCCATGGGTGTTTAATTTCCCTAGTGGTCCTTTTTTTGTTGTATTTTGTATAGTTATCATTCTGGGACTGAAATGAAGTGTGACAAGCAAAGACAGCTGGTCCTTCACAGGCCTTGAGAAGCATTGAACCATTTGGAAGGGGCAGGGCTGGTGTGCCTCATTGTTCAGAACCTGCCTTACCCAGCAGCATTGCCTGCACCAGGCTCAGGAAGGCAGTGCAGGGAGACCCCTTAGCACAGTGTTGATACCCTGGAAAGGCCAGCAGCGGAAGCCAGAGTGAGGAGAGCTTGGTTGGTAACTGTGGTAGGAAGTTTGGGGCTTCAGCAGAGAGGGGGGCGGGGACCTCTTAGCAGTACAACACAGCCCTGGTGTGAGCAGGCAGGCTGCATTCTTGTGGTATTTGAAGACTGATCTCCTCAGATTATCAGCTTTGCTTGTTTTGGTTCAGGTACAAGATCCCCGTGTGGGGATCTCTGCTGCTCTGAGGATTGAAAGTACCCAGAGTTTGTTCCTTAGCTCCCAACAGGGTTCTTTGAAGCGGGGACTTAAATCTCAGTCCCATCCCCTACACAAGTCCTTGGGGTGGAAAGCAGCCTGCCTGAGCACCTTTAAGATATGGCCCACTTTCCCTGCTCATCTGCTTCCACAGAAGGAGGCCCCTTGTGACTGTCTTCATAAATGGCCAGAGCGAGAAGAGAGAAGCCCGCCTTAGGCCCCAGTTCTCGTACTAGAGGCAAGTCTGTGGACATGCCTGCCTCTCCCGGAAATTCTCTGTTCTGCCCTGCCTGATAACCCAGAGTCCAGGTCTCAGCAAGTAAGGGAACTGGGCTTAGTAGTTTACATGTGTAATTCTAGCACTTGGGAGACTGAGGCAGGAGGATGGCTAAATTCATGGCCAGCCTGGGCTATATGATGAATGCTAGGCCAACCTGGGCTACAGTCTGAGAACTTTATCAAAAAACAAACAAATAAGAAGTAGTGAGAGGGCAGCCTCTTGTAGGAAAGACATATGCCTGACCCCGACCTCTGACCCCTGACAGCTTCATAAAAGCATGGGGGATCAAGCCTGCTATCAGTTTTGTGGCCTCTTTGTGCCTCATGTTGGAACAGGCCCATCCTCCTCCCTCCCTCCCTCCCCACCTAGTTCTGAAGGCTCAGATAGGGTTTCCTTCATCCCAACAACTTGACATAGTTGGCAGACAAACACCATCACTCTTCTGCTCAGCCCTCCAGATAGAACATCTAGGTCCAGGGCCAGCTACAGAGCTCACCCCCAAGAAGCAGACACCCAGATGGGACAGCAGTACCAAGCAGGCAAGACATGTGCTTGGGGCCTGGGCTCCAAAACCATCTCTGTGGGGCCTGATTAGGGCTGGTTAGTGCCTGATGTTGTCATTGGCTCTGATATCTTTTCTCCAGAGTAACTGTGGGCACAGAGCTTCTGACCAGGTGAAAGGCTCTTGCCACCTGTCTCCATCACTCCATCCACTTCCATGCACACCACCAGGATGAGCCAGGTTAAATGTAGGACTTTGTTCAGCATATATTTCCCCTCCCAGTGCTAATGGCCAGCACCTGTCCATGTCCTTAAGCCTGTCTCAGAGATTGTCACATACACAGATGCCCCTGACAGCCAGTGAATTTGTCTCCACTTCTCCCCTGCCATACTGCACAAATTCTATTTGGTAGTATATTAAAAACCCAGAGCCAGGTATTGGGGGAAAGCTGAAATATCAGAGACACAGGAAACAAACCACAGCCAGTTCTCATCCATCCAACTTGAAAGGCTGAATAGGGTAGGTCCTGTCTTCATGGGTTCTCAGACTGCCTGGGCACACTTCTCCTACTGTATATCCCCCCCCCCAGCTATTTTACTTCCTGGTTCAGCTCTCCTAGAGCTAGGATGAAAGGTGTGAGCCATCACCACCTGGCTCTGTTTGACCTTGAACTCACAGACATCCAGAGGATTTCTGCCTCTTGAGTGATGGGATTAAAGATGTGAGTTACCACTCCCTAACCTTCGAGGGTTGGTTATGGGTGATTCTGTCCTCTGATATTCCTGGCTATTTTTATTAACTATACAATATATCACCACACTTTCCTGGAGGTAGGAGGCAAATGAGCACCAGTTGGAAGAGGAACCGTTAGCTCATAGGATTCCTTGAGGAACAGAAACAGTGATCTTGGCCGTTGGTGGCTGCCTCTGCTGGTTCTGTGCTGGCTCTGATTGTCACCAGTCTTACTCGGGGAGAATAAAGAAAACGCAGGGGACAGCAGAACAGAACTCAGCATGTTATGCCCAGAGCACAGGATGCCATCCATGCCCAGCACTGGGGTGTGGGGTAGGCTGTCAGCAAGGTCAGGCTCCTAGCAGCCCTGCCTGCGGCTGCCTCACAAAAACTCATTGTTTTACAGTCTCAGATCAGGAGGGGAGACGTTGGGCTTAGGGTCTGCAGGCACCCCAGCAGAGCTGTCTGCACTGGAGGAAGGAAAACGTAAGCCTGGTTGTATCATCTCTGGCCCAGTCCTCACACAGGAGAAATTTACCAGGGGGATGAAAGGAAATACCAGCAAGTCTTGGCAACAAGATCCCAGAATCCTTTGTGAGCAGTGGTCCATCCATGAGCCTCTTTGGATGCAGGGCTTGGAGGTCACCCTCCAAAGGGCTAGTCACCTGGAGACCTGGGTAGCAACAATTATAGGTATTATATTTCTTCCACTTGTTCCTCCTCGGAAAAAAAAACATGATTAGGTTAACCATTGGCTACATCTCAGATCTTCTTTGAGGGTAAACTTGAATCTGTAGGGGCAGGGAGCTCAGTAGCTGAGCAGAGGTGATCTGGCCATGCTCAGATTGTCATCTCTTGGCACTGTAATAAAGCCAGCGTGGATGGGGGAAGGGCATCTTTGCCCCATGACCTCACCATAGCGTCATTGATCTTTGTGAGTAGAACCATGCCAGTACCATGGCCAGGCTCACAGTACCTTATTATGCTGCCCTAGCAAAGACTGAATACAGCTGGGGGCTTGGCTTCCTCAGGCCACACAAATGAAGAGAGATGAGGTTTGGGAGCTAAGCAAACCTGGGTTTCAGTCCAGCTTCTCCACCTCCCTAGCACTGTGGTCCTGTGCAGCTTTCCTAGCCAAGTGGAGCTTCAGTCCCCTCTGCAAGGAGGGAACAGCAATCTCTACTACCTGGGCAGTTGCCATTACGACCATAATTGGTGACCTAGGGCCTGGCCTGCAGAGGTACAAAATGCGGTTGCCACTCTCCCTCCATTCTGTGTATACCTTCCCGTAATATCTTCTGGCCAGGAACTGTCGGGACTTGTGTAGACTGTACATACAAACCCAGTGATTGGCGTTTGTTGATACAGGAATGCCGCACATAGCAGAAAGGTGACTGTTGGCATCTTCAGCCACACAGGATGCAACCGATAACTTATAATTTAGGTTTTTTAAAGCCTTTTGACCACCTGACAGAGCTGTCAGAGCACCAGAAAAGGATATCTCCAGGTACCTAACCACGGGGCCCTGCCCTGAAAACCTGTCTTTTATACCTGCTCACGTGCATGCCATTCCTCAGCAGGGAATACCTCTCAGACTTGGCCCTGAGGACCAATGCTCTGCTCTAACCAGCTGCTCCAGTGTGGCTGACACCAAGGGCAGAACCACTTATTGCAGACTGCTCCCCTCGGCTGGGTGAGGCTAGCACTTGGCTTGGTGCACTGTCCACACACAAGCTACCGAAAAGTGGCCCTTTGAGTTCCCGGCCCTTACAGCTCGACCTCGGATGTCTCCTGGCCTGTGACACTTTCTCAGCCTAGGATTTTCATAGCTCTTAGCACATGTCTTTCTATAATGGTTTGAAGTCTTTTTCCTGGGCCCTCACTCAGGATTATCTAACTTTCTTCTCCAGCTTACCCTGTACCAGCACTAACCCACTGATACGGATCACCTTCCACTCCCTTTTCTGTCCTGGTACCATTCTCCTCATACCTGGGTCAGGCTTGGTGAGGCAGGTGTGAATAAGCATCCTAATGACGTATCTGTGCACTCCACTATGTCCAGGCCACTGCACACAGGGCCCAGTATTCTGGGCTTCTTGTCCGTCAACACCACCAGCATCAGCAGTGGGGGAAAAGCAAAAGTGACTGAGAATGTATTATGTTCTAGATCACTCTCCCCTCAGACACTAACTTTAATGGCTTCTTCTCAATGGCTCAAACATAATTGTAGATTTTATTTACTTGTGGGGGCACATGTGTGGGTACATGTGGGGCTCAGAGGGCACCTTGAAAGAAGCAACATTCTCCTTTCCTGGGGATCGAACTCAGTTCACGAGGCTTGGCTATAGGCACATTTACCCCATGTACTGTCTTACCAGCCCAGAGTGCGTCTTTTATTGAGTACCAGGAACTGCACTGGACATGGGGAAGATAATTTTGAAAATTTTAGCCAAGACAACTATTCTGCAACAGCTAGGGGAAGTAAACTGAAATTGGATCTCAGGGTTCTGATGACATTCGTGTAAGACTGACTCAGCACCCCACCCTGGCCCTGGAATGATGGCTGAGTGAGAAGGACCCTGGAGAGACCTCATCCCTGCCCAGGCTAGAAGCCAATACACAGTAGCTCTGTTAGGACCCAAAGGATGATGGCTTCGGAGCCTCAGAAAAACCAGCTTGTGGGTGACTTGGTGCAGACCAGAACTAAAGACACACAAAGAGACTGCTCTGAGCTAGTCTTGACACATTGTCCCAAGTCAAGCCCAAACCAAAGGCTGTTGATGTTTCTTCTGGACAAGTCATGAAAAGCTTCAGATTGAGAATGAGCCATTTCTGCTTCTGCACTTCCAAGGCCATGGTAAAGAATGAAAAGTGGGGGGGCTGGAGAGATGGCTCAGCGGTTCAGAGCACCGTCTGCTCTTCCAGAGTACCCGGGTTCGATTCCCAGCACCCACATGGCAGCTAACAACTGTCTGTAGTTCCAGTTCCAGGCAAACACCAAGGCAAATAAATAAATAAAGTTTAAAAAAAAAAAAAAAAAATGAAAAGTGGGCCCAGGTGTGGTGACTCATGTCTGTAATCTCCGCACTTAAGAGGCAGCGGGATTGCCAGAAAGGCCAACTAGTGCTACATAACAAGACTCTCTCTGAAAATGCCCTCCCCCCCAAAAAAAAATGGATGAGGGAACACAGAAAGGAAGCAGGCAGGTGTGGTCAGGAAAAATGTAGCTCTTTAGGTCAGTGTTGCCCATTGTGGGTGTGTCTGCACAGCATGTGGGCTTAATTCTGGAAGCTCCTTGCAGAATATGCCCGGGCATAGGAGAAAACTTCCTCCCTCAGCTTCTCTGGAGGCCAGAACTCAGCCTCAATCCAGATCTGCACCTCCCAGAATGTGATCGTGTCCCAGTCCATGGGGACTGTTCACCCTGTTCTTCAGCCCAGGGAACTGAGGTCAGCTCTGTCCTTTATCCAGCCTCTTTAAGCACCAGGGCCTTTGCAGAGTAAGATTTGTTGCCTGTCAAGAGTTACAGTGAGTGGGCCTGTGGCAGTGTGGTGACTGCAAGGACAGTAGGCTAAGCATGCTTTCCTCAGGGCATCTAACTAAACTGTATGTAGATGTCTTCCGAGAAAAGGTTAGAGCTCTGCTCATTGCTGGTGGGAAATTAGAGACTACCCAGGTGCCCAGTAGTCACCACTTACACAAAGGCCAGTTGGGAGGTAGGAGCTCATGCGCGTTACCCTAGCTCTTAGAGGCCCGAGGCAAGAGGATGACAGAGTCAAGGCCAGCTCAGCTCCATGGAGAGTTCAAGCGAGTCTGGGCTGTGTAATCAGAATCAAGTGAGAATAAATGAATGAGCAGTTTGGGGAAACTCCCAGGTTTCCTCATTATTGGCCACAGAGTGAGCCCAGCCCACATCGTGTCTGCTGAAACCCAGACTCTGATCAGTGCAATGGTGAGATGCTACCCACCAGTAGTTCATTGACCAACAGAGTGACACAGCCCATGAGCCAACCAGATGTCTCTGTCCACCCTTCAACCCTCCCCCAAACCTAGCAGCTTACCTGATTTGCTTGGTGCCCTCAACCGCCTTCCTATTATCCCTAAAGTAACCTATGTTAGTCTTTAAGAGCCCGCCCCTAGGCTCTGACGTCACGTCAGGCTTTCTTTAAAGCAAAGTCTCCAGGTGCATCTGCCTCTCTTTGTCTTTCTTGGGAACTCCCTTACTCTTTCTGTCTTCCTCTTTCTTCTCTGCCACTATAACCATAGCCCCTCTGTTAATCATATACAATAAAGCTCTTGTCTCCTGCTATCCCTCACTGCTTTCTGCCGCGTGTTCCGCCCATCCTGCATCCATAGAAACTGCCACCAGATAACTGGGTATATGGGAACCATGCCATTGTATGCTCAAAACCCGAACAACCAAGACATACCACCTGCCCATCCTCTGCCTCTTTAAAAAGCAGCCGGGCCGTCAGTGCTTAGCAGCTTGACCTGTTGAGGGCCTTGGGAAGCAGCCAGGTTTCCCCTTGCCTATTCCTAACCTGAACCAGTCCCTTTGGATTACCCTCAGCCTGGAGCCTATCCTGAGTCACTCAGCTCTCACTTCCCAGGATGTCCACAAGAAGCAACTGAGCAGCCTGTTAGCAGCTCAGCTGGCCTACCTTTGGCCCTAGGAAGCAGCAGGGCTGGCCTACCCCTGAGTAAGTTAGTCTGCAAGAGCCCTACAAAGTCACCTGCTAACCCTTTGTGTGCTGATAAGGACTCTTTATGGATCTATTGGTCCAGCCTAGCTGCTGTATCTCTCAGACATTGACAGGCAGCCAGGCTGCCCAGCACAAAGACAGTATATAACGTGAGAGAATTTAGCAAAGAGACAGGATCTTAAAGAAACAAAAAAAAGAAAAACCAATCTTGGGAGCAAAAGAAGTCAATAAATAAGATAAAAAAAAAATACATTTGAAGGCCTCAAATAGAATGGGTCCAGTTAGATGAGAAAAACAGAAGGTCAGAAAACAGCTCAAAAGAGAAGAAGGCAGACTCCCGGATTACAGTTAAGTGAACACATTTTCAACATGTGAGTTGTGGATGCTATAGGGGAGACCAGAAGAAAGAGGCAAAACCAGACAAACAAGCTGGCCAGGCATGGTGATGCAGCCTTTAATCCCAGCACTTGGGAGGCAGAGGCAAGTGAATCTCTGTGAGTTCAAGGTCAGCCTGAGCTACCAAGTTAGAACCTATCTCAAAAAAACAACAAAAAGTACAAGCTATAGTCACCCAAACAGCATAATATTGGCATTGAAAACAGTCCCTGGGTCAGTGGGACAGAGTATTCAGCACGGAAACAACTCCACATACTCACACCGGCTGATTTTGAGAAAGGCAGACAGCCAGAACATCCGTTAGAGGAACCTCTTGAGTTATGTGCTGGGAAACCTGGATTCCACTTGTGAGTTTTTCTTAAACTCAGATCATTGTTTCTCACCATATAAAAAATGAATTCAAAATGGAGCAGAGGCTTCAGCATAAACCCAGGACAGTGTGATTACCAGAAAGCAGGAGAAATGCTTCAAGACACTGGTCTAATTAAATATGTGATCCTGAAAGCACAGGATCAAATGAAGGTGACCATAGAATTACAGCAAACCCAAAAGCTTCTGAGCAGCAAACAGCCAACACAGTACAGAGACAGCCTGCAGAACGAGAGAACAAAAAACTGCAAACTATGTCAACAGAAAATTAATTTCCAGAACTTACAAGGGTCTCATTCATCTTGATGGGGAAAATCTGATTTAGAAATGAATTAATAATCCTAATAGACACTTCCTTAAAAGATGTGTTTTCTTTGTTGTGTGCATTTATTCCACAGTGTTATGTTGAGGTCAGGGGACAGTCTGTGGGAGTCAGTGCTCTCCTCCCCCATGTAGGTCTCAGCAGATAGCTCCTCCTGCTATGCCATCTCACCAGCCCCCAGATGAACACTCTTCAGAGCTATTCAAGCCGGGGATGGTGGTGCAAACCTGTGTTCCTGGCACTAGGGCGGTGAAGCAAGAGGTTCAAGACCAGCTTTTGATACTTACGACCCTGTCTCAAAAGACAAACGAAGGTGTGTTATACAAGTAACAAATGGGTCGAGTGCCTGTCAGGAGGTGGAGGCAGGAGGATTGTGGATTTGAGGACAGGCTGGGCTACATAGTAAGAGCCTGTTTCAAACAAGCCAAAAAAAAAAACCCTAAATAGCCAACAAATGTATAGGAGAAAATATCCAGTATCACTGGGGAAACACAAATTAAAACCATGACAAGAAGTCCCCTGTCCCCACTCAGAATGACTGTGACCAGAAAGACAGAAATGACACATGATGGTGAGTGTGTGGCATAAAGAGAACTTCCTTTCCTGTGACGGCAATGTAACCAGTACTGGCAGTATGGGAAGTAGAAATAGGGCCAGCTGATATCTAACCTCCATGCTGCAAACTATCCCCAATTTTTATAAATGATGTAAGTGCCTAACATGTCCCTACCATGGCTCTGGGTTCAATCCCCAGCACTGCACATAATAAAATGAACTAGAAGGGGTTTTTGTTTTTGTTTTTTAAAAAAAGGCAACCAGGCAATGGTGGTGCATGCCTTTAATCTCAACACTCAGGAAGCAGAGACAGATAGAGCTCTGTGAATTCAAAATCAGCCTGGTCTACAAAGCTAGTTCCAGGAAAGCCAAAGTTACACGGAGAAATTCTGTCTCACCTCCCCCTCAAATTATGTAAGAAATTAAAACAAAAAGTTAGAAATAGAACAGTTATATGAAACAGCAGTTCTACCACTGGGTATGAATGTATGGAGATGTGCATATTCCCATCTATATTACAGCATGGCTGGCAATGGAAAAAATGGGAAAGTAACCTGAGTCATTGATGCACTGTGGAGCATATTCACAGTGGAATATCAGTCAACCATCAAAAATAATAAAATCCTGCCATTTGCAAAATGCCTTAGGCACAGTTCATGTTCATCACTTACATGTGGAAGCTAGAATGCTGATCTCAATGCAGAAGAGGTGGGGAGTGGTTTCCAGGGTTTAGGAAGGGAATGAGGTGGAAGGAGAGTGATGGATTCAGGGGCAGTTGTTAGGAGGAATAATGTCTACTGTGTGGTAGGACAGAGGACAAGCATATATAGATGAAAATAACAGATTCCTGTAACTTATTAAGTCAACCAAGTTGGCTTGCAAATCAGAGATCTGCCTGCTGTAGCCTCCTAAATGCTTGGACTAAGAGCTTCACAATCATCTGAAAGATCGTGGAAAGAGAGGACAGTTCTTCAGGAATCATGACAAGCATGGAATCTGTCACTATGATATCTTCCAGAAAAATATAGAAGCCCTGTCTGCCTGTCTGCCTGTCTGCCTGGCTGGACATAATGTAACTGAGAACACTCCTGCTGCTAAGATAGAACTGGCTGCCTCTGAGATTATATGCCAGCTGTTTTCTCTTGTTATGCAAATCCATATGCATCCATAGACGACAGCAGCAGCAGCAGCAGCAGCAGCAGCAGCAGCAGCAGCAGCAGCAGCAGCAGCAGCAGCAGCAGAAGAAGAAGAAGAAGAAGAAGAAGAAGAAGAAGAAGAAGAAACCTTATCGCCCCAACATAAGGAGGTCCCACCCTGCCCCCCCTTACCAAAACATTTGCCCTCAATAAACTAAACAAAAAAATGAGAATGGATAAGTAAGTTAATTAAATAAATGAATGAATAAGTGAATGAATAATAAAAAAAGAAAAAGAAAATAACAGAGGAAGTCACATTCCAACACAAACAATGACTATTGGGTTAAGTCAGTTACACTGATCCAACCATTCTGTATGTATCTTCCACATGTATTGAACTATACTGTACCCTATAAATATGTACAACTAGTATGTCATGAAAATTAAAATACAAGGGCTGGAAGATGGGTCTTCCAGAGGACCAGAGTTCAATTCCCAGCATCTGTATGGTAGCTTACAATAGTCTATAACTCCAGTTTCAGGGGATCTCACACTGTCTTCTGTCCTCTAAGGGTACCAGGCAGACATACATATATATGCACACAGGCAAACCCCCCCCCACACACACACACATAAATTTTAAAAATAAAGAAAATTAGAGTACAATAAGCAACCTCTCCAGGCAAAGAGTCTAGGAAAGGACTCACACAAAGGGAAGGAGACACATACGGAAGTGATTTGGCCTGTGTGGAGTGTTAGTCCCGGGTGGCCACCAGCCTTACTTCATACAGAGACACTTGCACTGCATTATGAAGTCAGCCAAGGTTTGAAGGCGAGGAGGGAGGAGCAGAATCAGAAGCGGAGAGAAAGAATTGCAGGAGGTGAGCCTGGGCAAGGAGGCCCTGGGAAATGGTGATGAGGGCAAGGATGTGTTTGTGGGATGTCGGGGAGGGATACAGCAGGCAGCTGGTGCAGGTTTGCATGAGAGGGAAATATGAGCCGGGATCTCAGTTTTGGACAGCTGGCAAGATTGTGAAGCCAGTTGCTAACCCAGAGGAAAGTACCTAGAAGCCAGCTGCTGGGCTCCTCCAAGGAGATACTGAGCTTGAAGTTCCCATGGAGATGTGCGCACCATCATCCTCTGAAGGAGTGATTTCTCCAGTTTCTCTCTGCTGAGAACATGCTATGAATGCTGTTTTCAAAGTGTCGATGCCACTCCCGACACAGTAAAAGGATGGCCCTTGCCTACATCTGATTGGCTGTTATCATCTCTTACCACCAGCTAACCAGAAAGGGCCTTTATTCTCACTTCCCCTCTCCTCTCTCATTCTACATATTTTAGAAGCATTTCCATACCTGGGCACCATGCTGGACACAATGAAAAAACCCCACCCTCAAACTTCACTCCAGAAGTGGAGTCAGACATAAAAACAAAATCACACAGGGCAGACTGTGTCTATGACAGTGCAGGATGCCAGAAACACAGGAGACACCTGGTTAAACCCAGGAGCCAAAAGCTTTATTCCTTAACATAAGTTTCCAGACCCCACACCTCTGCTGCTGTTATTCTTCATAGAAACATTTGGCTCCATTCTAGTCATCAGCTTCTGGCATTAAAACGCCAAGGGAGACCACTGACACACTGGTGAGTGATGTCTCCTCATTATTCAGTGGAAGCTGTCTTTATTTTTCTCTTTGCATTTCATTTAGGGGTGTGTGTGCTAGAATTGTGAGCAAGTGGACTACATATGTCAGTACTGGGCGTATGGACCTGAGCCACTCATGGGCCTCTCGAGACCACACACATCCAGAGCCAAGCTTTGTCTTTTCTGTTCTCCTGACCTCCTCTAGGCATCACTGCCTTCCAACTCACATCTCAGCCCTGCCTCTCCTTCCCTAGGAGGATGCAGCCCGGGGGGGGGGGGGGGTTAGATGACAGTACCTGGAGAAAGCTGTCTTTGGTGGGGAAGTGGTAAGAGGATTTTTGGAGGAGGTGATATTTTAGTCACATCTTAAAGATTACACAGGACCTTGGGCTGTTGAAGGTAGCAGGACACATGTTCTGGAAGTGGGAACGTGCAAGCTGAAAACATATACGCATAAGATGTTCTGAGGGCTGCGAGCAACTGAGCATGATTGGGGTGTAGCATTACATCCTAGAGTGCTGGGAGAAGTCACCCATGGCCAGATCCTGGGAGAGCTTACAGGTCACTTAGATCTTAGAGTCTGTCTATTCTAAAAGATGCAAGCAGCTGGGCCGGCAGGATGGCTTAGTGGCTAGAGATGCTTGCTGCTCTACCTGACAGCCCGAGTTCCATCCCTGGGACCCCACGTGGGAAGGAGAGAACCCACTTCTTCAAGTTGTCCTTTGACCCCCACCAGGGCATGCATGTGTGCACAAACACATTTTTTTTTTTTAGAAGACTATTAACATTGTTGAGACAAAAAAAAAAAAAATGCTGTGGTCAGATTTACTTTTTCAAAGGACTGCTGTTGCCCAAGGCTTCTTAAAAACTTTCCACTTGTGATTCCTTTTCACCCAGGAAACTTTGATGTAATCCCTATGTGTAATATATGAACCACTTATAAAAGGTTCTCCTTCCTGTTGCCCCTCCCACCCCAGGAGTTCCCATTCATTTTCTTTTAATAAGTCTGTATTTGCACTGCTAAAAAAAAATAGGTATACAAATCAACATTTGCTGATAATAAGTCATAAATTTGTTTTAAAATAATTCTTTGTTATATGTATAATTTTGCCACCTATTAAAGATTCAAACAAATTTGCATACTAATGAGTTGTATATGACATTCTTCAGGACAAAGAGAATCTTTAGTATATTTCAAAGTTGAGCAATACTTTTATTTTATAATCATCAATGATAAGGATGCCACTTTACATGATAGCAGAAATATGTTGTGCTGTTTCAGAAATTTCTGGAAATTCTGTCTTAATTCTAAGACAAAATTCATTGACAGATTCTTTCCTCAAACTGAAGCAGCAGTATTTAAATGAAGTGTTCCGACAGTATAATGCAAAGGTATGTTAGCTTGACACATGCTAAAGAGCAGTCGGAGAAACACATTACAAGTCTTCATTTTCTCAGAATTAAACTGTTACGATTCTGTAAATAGCAGGAGAAAGGGCTGTGGAGATGGCTCAGCAGTTATGAACCTGTACTGCTCTTGTAAGAACCCAGATCCTGGGTATAGAGCTCATATTGGGAGACTCACAACTATCTGAGGCTCCAGCTACAGAGGAATCCAGTTCCTCTGGCTCTGTAGACACTTGCATTCACAGACTTTAAAAAATAATAAAAAGTTTAAGTATAGAAAGAGAGTAGTATAGAAAACATAGAAAAGCCAGAGAGATTAACTTAGAAGGAAACAGAATTTTATCCTCTCTAGAATGATAAGAGGCAATATAGGCAGTATATAATAGAATATGAAATGTGGGTTTTTATTAGATTCAATAATCTACTTCTAAATATTAACATAAAGGGGAAATCCAATGTGTGCATTTATCACTGTAATGTGCCTTTTGCAGTATGTTTATAATAACAGCGAAAACATTAGAAATAACCCAAATACTGAATGCCTCCTAGCCAAGAATGATTCAAGTAGTCTATCCATATGATGAATAGTATGTATTCATGGAAAATGATGGTGTCTAACTGTACTGATGGACACTGTCTTTAATTTATAGTTAAAAGTGTTAAAAGTGAGTTATGAGAACAAGATATATAAGGTTATTCCACTTGAGGCATATGACTACTTGTCGAAAGGGAAGCCTGGAGTCTTCACACACAAATCACCAGCATCCCCAGTAGGCAGCATCCAGGAGCCTTTTTGTGGCCTCTGTCTTTGACTGACCTCTATTAACCTTTCTTGAAGCTTTCTGGTGCTTCTCTGACATTGGTCTCCTAGTCCGGCATTCAGGGCTGAAAAATGGCATAAAAAATGGTCCTGGGAGAACCTTCAGACCCAGCAGGCCATTTATACCCAGCCAGGCACTAAGGGTCACTCTTCCTGGAGAGATGCAGTCCGGACAGAGTTTTCCTGGCCTCAGTCCCTCTGAGCCCGCATAACTCTTGTGGGATAAAACCCTTCCCAGGGTCTCTGGATACAAGTTTCCTCTCCTTACCCACCTCTCCCACCCTTTAGCAAAGTTGCCTGGCCATCCCCTCTCCCACGCCTTCTGTTCAGCCAAGGGGTTATTTTTAATGGCCTTGTGTATACCATGCTTAAATCCTGGCAAAGCACCAGAGCTTTGGGGTAGACGTTCAGGATGGAAATAGCTTCCTACAACCCCCTTCCAGGGTTTTCCTTTTAAAGAGAGAAAACAGCTAATCTAAGCTGTGAACAGCCCTACAAGAAAGTTCCTGGGCCCCAGCACCAGTGACCCACAAAGCTGTGCTTCTCCTAGACGAGGCTGGAAGCTGGAACTGTTGTCAGCCCAGAGTGAGTTCAGGGAGAGCCTGGTATGTCCCATCCTCCTGACCTTGGTAAATCTAGAATCTTTATGGCCAGAATCATAGAGAGTCCCTATCAGAGACCCTGGACCAGCAGGAGCAGCCATTCCAGACACTCAGGCACTGGAAAGTTCAACTCTGAAAAGCCAAACTCCTCAGGCCTGCAAGTTCTCCTGTGGTCCTCACTGTGCCTTTCAGAGCCACACAGAACAAACTTAGACTCTCCTCTGCACCATTTGTTCAGAGATCTGAATCTGGTGATCACATGATTTCTATCTTTATGAGGCATCCTCAGGAGCCCTTTCCCATGTTGGTGGATCTGTCCTGAGTCAGTTCATTTATTACCATTCCCTTTGAGGAACCCATTAATAGAGCTGTGACCAGACAGAGGATGCTATTCCTAATAACCAACAGCACAACTATGCTACTTTTTTCATGATCATGTCACACTGCTTTTGTTGTTGTTGTTTCTGTTGCTGTGTTGATACCCGACAAAAAAGCAAACTGGGGGATAAAGGGTTAACTGCTAGCTCCAGGTTACAGTCCATCATGTGGTCATGACTGTCAGTGGTCAAGACCAGTGAGAACATGAATGCATCATGCCTTTTTGGTACTCGCACATGTTCTACTTGATTTCTTCACTCTCAGATAATCCAGGATATCCTGACTAGGACATAGTACCGCCCATAGTGGGCTGGGTCTTCCCATAATATCAGTTGACTTAATTAAGACAGTCTCCCACAGACATGCCCACAATCCAAACCAACATAGACAGTGCTTCATTGGGACGTCACTCATCCTCCCAGGAACTCCAGGCTGTGTCAAGTTGATAATTAAAGTATGATGGAATGTGTGGCCCCAGACCAAACTGGGTGTCACTTTAGAGCCACATTGTGTGACAGGATCAGAAGTGTAGAAGAGTGAGGTAACACTGTGGGACTTTCTTAGGCCAACACAGAGAGCAGCAAGGAGGCCAAATGCAGACTCCTAGTTTTTAGCGAGCCATCCATGCACCTGAACAGGTTCTCTCCAGCATCCAGCTGAGGGCAGAGTGGGGAGTCTAGAAACAGCCCCAGACCAGGAGTCTTCCTGTCTAAACACAGCAACACAGCATCTGTTCCTAGCAAGGAGAAACATGCTCAGGGTTGGTATCTGTTCCAGAAGGATACAGCCATGCAACATGTGTCACGCCAGGTTAGGAACTAAGCAGGATGCTTAGTTCCCAAGACCCTCCCTACGTGTAGTGACAGAAGCCTTCTCTGCTGGAGAAGTGGAACAAAGTGTCCAGAATAAATGACACTAACCTGGAGGTCCCAGAAGAACCCTGATCAAGTGGCTGGTGATGTAGTTCAATTGATGAGATGCTTCCCTGGTATGCCCAGAGGGCTATTTCCAGTCTCCAGCTTAGCAGAAAACTAGGCTTGGAAGGACAGGTTTGGTGGTACACACCTTTAATCCCAACACTCAGGAGGCAAAGGCAGGTGGATCTCTGTGAATTGAAGGCTGCCCAACCAGAGCTACATAGTGAGACCCTGTCTAAAAATAAATAAATGAGTAGATTATAAAGACAAATTGGGCATGGTCGAACACCTAGGAGATGGAGGAAAAAGGATTAGAAATTCAAGGTCAAGACTAGAGAGATGGCTCCATGGGCAGAGCATGTGCTTGCTTAAGCTTGAGGATCTGAACTCAGCTCCTAAAAGCCATGTCCAAAGCCTGGTGCAGCCACATATGCATCTATTAACTACATAGTTACTGGAGCAGAGATGGCGGACTGCTGGGAATTGCCAGCTGCCAGACTTAATAAAGACTGTCTCAAAGAAATAAGATGCTCAGTGATAGAGCAGGATGTCCCACATCCTCCTCTGGCTTTTATAAGTGCAGGCACCAACACACAATAGCATGTGTAGTGAATTTAAGGCCATCCTGTGATACACAATTTATGATGAATAAAAATTTAAAAGAACCCAATCAAGAGCCCTGGAGAAAGGGGAAGGGGGCATGCAACCAGACACCTACACTGTGGGAACCTTTGAGAACCTTACATTAACCTGTGCTGCATCATTGGAGTCCGTAAGAGATGTAGTGGTTTCCCAGCCTCTGATCCTAAGCTCTGCTGTGAGCTCAGGGCTTGTTGAAGTGTTCTCAGTCACTCTGGATCCTCCAGACCCTTGAGTTGGAGCAAAATAGCTCACACCTAGCCAGAGAAAGCAGTGTGTGGAGCTAGCAGAGCCTAGCCTGAGGCTGAGGGAGTCCTGCTGGGCTGCTGCCCATGACCTGATGTGACACTCCCTGGGTGAGAAGGGCATGGCTGATACCAAAGCTGGGAGGGAAGGGGAGGGGGTGAGAGGGACTGCCCAGGATTGAGCAATGTGGCGTGCCAAGCCTCCCTCCGCCTTATCATGGTTCATCTCTACAGCAGCCAGGGGAGATGGGCGGTATGCTCAGCCCACATCATTCATTCATCCAGTGTTTAGTGAGTGACGGTTAAGTGTCAAGCCCTGCTAGCCGTGAAGGAAGCTGACAGACAGGCATCCCTGCCTTCATGGAGTTCATGCTACGGTGAGGACACAGCTCAGAAGCAGGACGTATAAGCAAAACTGTGGGATGTTCTGCAATAGGAAGTGTCAGAGGAAAGCGAAGAGGGATGGAGAAGAGAATCCCACAGGGGCTGCCATTTCACATGCAGGTGGGGAGGGAGTGGACAGGACAAGGACAAAGCCGAGGATACAAGTTGACTCTGGTTACAAGCATGGACAGCTCCAATGAACCATAGAGATGCGGGTGAACAGCGCTGTGGAGCTGTTCCAATTATTACATCGATTCAGTGTAGTGGGCTGTCTGTTGAGGAATGGACAGATGTCTGCCGGG
Source organism: Sigmodon hispidus (assembly GCA_004025045.1). Classification (NCBI taxonomy): domain Eukaryota; kingdom Metazoa; phylum Chordata; class Mammalia; order Rodentia; family Cricetidae; genus Sigmodon; species Sigmodon hispidus. Next base: position 25,558 of record PVIH01015807.1, read on the forward strand.
CCATCCAGGAGACTAGAGACTGTCTGAGCTCACAAGTTATGTGACTGCAGGCAGCATAAGGACCTCCCCGTGAGCTCAGAGTGAAACCAAGCAGAGTGTACTTTTCCCGTTCACATTTTCTGCGCAGGTGTGTGGGTAGGGTAGGTGATGTTAGCCAGTTTCCCATTCACAAGAAGAGACAGAGGGAAACTAGGGTGCAAAGCCAGGCAACAGTTTCAATTTGGGATTTAAGGAGGTGGGAACTGCAGCGTGTCTACAGGAGGGGTGGTGGCGGGTGAGCTCACGCATTGAAGGCAGCAGCTAGCTGTAAGAATGCATGAGCTTCCTGTGGACAGGAGCCTGGACAGGCAGGGAAAAGCAGGTCCCTGGAGTGGATGGGGTCAGGCACATCGGCCTTCAAGTTCCCAATTTCTGTGTTCAGAAGGAAACTTCTTCCCTCCTGCTTCCCACTTTTTGAGAAAGGAGGACACTGCGCGTATTGAGATTGATAGCCACTGCTATTAGGACCTCCCCCCCCAATTCTAACAGGTCCCCCAGCCAGGAGGAGACACACCTGCTAGGAATGGGTGATGGATGTCACCAAACACATGAGTCATTGTTGGTTTGTGATCATAAAGGCTCCAGGCTTTCAGAAAAGTCAAAAAGCAGAATGAGAAAGAGGGAGGGAAGAGGTGGAAGAGAGAGAGAGAACAAATTTGAAGGGGAATTAATTGGGGCCTTAGCTGTAAAGTGGAAGACACTGAGTCTCCCTCCCGTGCTATCAGAAAACTCTGTGGGTATCAGAGACAAGGGATTCTCACGTGAACCAGTATGAAGGCCTCCAAAGAGGAAGCAAGGTGGGCCGAGACTTCCTCATCTGTGACATTTGTCCTTACCAGACAAGGCAGTGCATGTCTTGCGCAGCTGTTATGTGAGTAAAATGACCAAGAGTAAATCTCTAGTCCTGGATGGTCAGCATGGGGTGCAGAGTGCAGCAAGGAATGGGGGAGCTATAGATGGGCGTGGATAAGGAAATCAACTGCTGTAGCCCTATGGTTACGATAGACCCTTGTTCCATGCACAGGGTCTCCAATATGCTAAGTGCTTTTCTAGGTACTAAGGGTTGTGGTATTGAAAGATAGAGTGATGTAGCTCAGCGATAGAGCACATTAGCTTATGCAGGGTTCTGAATCCTATCTCTTGCAGGAAAGGAAATGGTCAGTCAGTTTCTCACGAGTTTAAAAATAGTCCCCCTCCCCAAGCTGGGTGGTGATGGTGGTGGGAGGCAGAGGAGGGTAGATCTCTATGAGTTCAAGACTAGCCTGGTCTACAGAGTGAGTTCTGGGACAGCCAGAGAGCTACATAATAAGCAAACAAAAATAGACCTTGCACAGAGTTAGACATATGTGGGGATCGAGGAGGGGCCGAGAGGCAGGAGAGCCACACCTGTGCGTGCAGTGACTGGCATTCTAACTGGAGAGCACTTCTCCCTAAGCGCTGAGACAAAGGATTTTTCCAGCTGCTACTATCTTCTCCCATTCCATTTGGTGACTAATCTGGTGTTATGAAAGAAACAATTCTGTCACTGTTGCCCCCACCCAAAGTTAGCCACAATGCTGGAGCCTCTAAACCCGAGAAGGTAGCCAGAATACTTTCCTAGGAGCACAGTCCCCAAGGGAACCTGCATGGAAAATCCCAGGAACAGCCCGCGCTAATGCGTTACCGCCCCAGGCAGTCACAGAGTGTGATGTAACCCAGCATCATGGGTACTGAGCGTGATGTAATCTAGTCTCCTGGTACAACTTCCTCTCTTCCCCAAAGACCACCCTCCAGGCTCTGGGGCAGTGAGTATCATATGTTTGCCCTTTACCTTGCTTATCATTTGGGGTTATACCTAGGTGTAGGGTATGTAGATGGCTCATCTCTTAGTCGGTGAGCCTAGTGGCCCATGGGCTGTCCAGGTAAGATGCTCAGGGTGTGGCTAGTTAAGTGTGCCCTTAGCAGCTACCAGCTCAGCATAGGAGACTGGGTGTCTGGAGACTGTTTGGCTGCTCAGTCGCCAGCCTTTCCTCCACATCCTTCCTTACACTATGGGCAATAAAAGATTGCAGAGTAAATGGCTAGTGCCCATGTGCCTATTTCTGGGGTTCTACCTTGGCCCTCTCTCCTAGGTAGACAGTCTCCTCTGACAGAACAGCCTCTGCCCTGAGCAGAAGAAAGCAAACAACTCTGACCCCCTTTCTCTACAACATGTCTATGGCCCTCATTGTTCTTGAGGCTTCTTTAGAAGGTTCCTCTTGTATGGCTGTAGAGACCAGGACTGAAAACGGGCACCTGAGCTGATTCTGGTGTCAGCTGATTCATGCCTGCCCTACCCCCCACCCCTCACTCCTGCCGTGCCCTGGACCGTTACCTGTTACTCAGGTCCTCCAGCCCTTGGTGAGCCGATGCTCCTTGTCCAGCGGTCACTCCGTTGTCTCCTTCTATCTGCCTTTCTCACCTAACTCTTCTGTGAGTGCAGAGCAGACCCTCCCTGCCGAGTCAGGACCTCCCTATCTCACTGTTCTACTTTGTGAGGTCTGTGCTCTCCCAGAAACAAAAACAAAAAAACCCACACAGGCAGAAAACAGCTAATGAGTAAGTCACCTCACAAACAAGAATAAGGTTACACTACGGAGAGAAAGGAAAGGAATATGGTTGGGTAACAGATGGCAGGAACAGACAGGTGCAGTGGTGAGCAGACTGGTCAGGGTTGGCCTCATGCGGTCTGAATGACGGTGAGATCTGAATAAAGATTGGAAGCAGGGAGAAGGCGAAGTGTGTGGATGGAGGAAGAACATTCCAAGCTAAGGAAACAGTTCAAGCTAAGGTCCTAAGGCAGCAAGGGGTGAGGTCATAGTACCAGGAAGTAGTAGCTTAGGCCAGAGGGGAAACTGAGGCCTACAGGCCATTGCACAGTCTCTGAATGGGGTGTGAAGGCATTGTGTGTGGATAGCTTAGTCTTAGAGTGAGGACTTGATCCATTTTATCAGGGGGGCTAGAGAAGGATGTATAGCAGATATAGACGGGTTTTGTAGATTTGAACAAAGGAGACGTTCAGACCTCATCTACCAGATCTTATCTGCTATGCCAGACACAGTCTTTGGTGCTGGGGGACATGGCAGTACACAGTTCAAATAGAGGTTAGATCCCCATATAATAACAAGCAAGGACCCATGGAGGAGGAGAGGCAGTGAGGCAGCTTTACATATTAATCTGTGCTTAGGAGGACACCTAAGATGTCCTAGAGAGTGAATAGGAAGCCAGTGAGATGGCAGAATCCAACAAGACCGTTCTCAAGAGGTGCACACAGGAGCCAGTCTTGAGAAAGAGTGAAGCACTGAGCAGTGTATCTGAGGGTAGCCAGAGGCCCTTAGTACACGGGATCAACAAGGAAGGACAGTTAGGGATGAGAGAGCAGAGGAAATCTAACTCCACGGCCTGTGGTTAGATTTCCTCAGAGGCAGTGAGAAAGCACATGTGAGAGGAATGAGCATCACACGGGTGCTTTAGCAGGGCCACTGGAGCCTGTCTGAAGGCAGGGCAGGGAAAGAAGTTGGCCATCTACCATTGCAGTAGTCACGTGGTGCCGGATGGCCATATTTGGGGAAGGTAAGTGAGCCAGCTGGAGTGTGCTTAGAGATAGTACTAGCAGGGATTGCTGATGAACTGGATGGAAATCAGCCAAGGAAAAGATGAGTCAAGAGAGACTTGGAGCAATGCTGCCCGGTTGGCAATACCGGGGTTTGTCTGTAAAATGGGCATGTCTCCTGTAGAATTCGAGGATCTGGGCAAGAGACACCGAAAAAGTGAAAATGAATGAGCCACGGATTGGGGCTTTGCCGGCGTTGGGCTGGCCCTTCCTCACTGACCACCAGCGCCCCAGGCTATGCCCTCCGGCCTTCTGTGCTCAGCCAGTTGCTTAGGCCCCATCCTCCTGGCCTCACAGCAGTCCCCACACTGAGCTGAACCTATCGACCACTTTTCCTCTGTGTGCTTCTGGGCAGTATAGCACACCTACTTCAGCCACATACAGTGTCAGCCTCCATGCTGCCATGGCTCCCTGGTTCCAGCCTCTTGGGATTGCTGGCTCATGCTGGGACCATTGTAGATCTTTATCTTTCACAGGTCACCAAAGTCCACACTCCCCTGACCCCAGAGAAGAGTCTGTCTGCTGAGCATCCCCTTGGCTCCTCCCTGAGCTCAGGGCGGCCATCTTCACATCATCTTGGGTGACTTCCTTTTCATATTTTGCATCTGTCTCTATGACCCTCCCTCCAAGGTCTTCATTCCACTGTCACACTTTCTGTCCCCCAGAGCCTTCTCCCTTCACACTGGTCTTCTTTCTCTCGGCACGCAGACGTGGCATTCTTCCCATCTGACCCCACTCTGCAGCCCCCCACTTTGGTCTCCCCTATCTCTCTAAAAGCGGTCACATGTCTCTCTTCTTCACCTCATCACTCTGTGTCCTCTGCACCAGCAGGGGCCAGTGACATTCATGTATTCCCATAAGCAACACAATGAGCAAGAATGTGGCTAAAAATAGTGCTGACCCATGAAGTCACTGTGTTGATTAAGCAAGGTGATGCAAAGGCGGCTCTCAGAGTAGGAGCCAGAACACAGGAGGAGTTCAGAGCAATTTACCATTAGCTGCCTGCTTCTGCTTCACAGCTGCTTCCCTACCTGGCTGTCTCCCCCACAGTCCACAGAAGCAGAGACTGAATTCTGCATTGCCATATTCCCAGAGACTAGCACAGTGCCTGGGACAATGCACTAAGTATATTGGAGAGACAGGTTGTAGATTCTGGGGACCAGCGGTACAGTACCTTGGACTCTGGGTTCTGTGCTCTGTGTAGGCAGTCTGGCTATCATTCGGTTTCTTCCTGGGTAGGAACAACTACCATGCTCTCTATTCTGTCCTACAACTCCCGAGCTTAGGAGGAGCCAAGGGGATGCTCAGCAGACAGACTCTTCTCTGGGGTTGGGGGAATGCGGACTGCGGTGACCTGTGAAAGGTAAAGATCTACAATGGTCCCACCACCAGCCAGCCAGGAACAGTGACCTCTGAGTGGTGCTAAGCAGTCCCAAGAGGCTGGGAGCAGGGAGCCATGGCAGCATCGAGGCTGGCACTTTTCCTTCTCACCTCCCTTCTGCACACTAGGTACAGGCTGTCATCAGAATCTCAGCGACCTGTCAGCAGAAGCCCAAACACTGCCCCTCGAGGGCCTCTGGCGCAGATGCTCCTCTCCTCCTTCAGCACAGACTTTCTTGCCTGTCATACATGTCAGGCTGTGGCTCCAGCCTGTCTGGACACAAATATGACCACAGTCTCTCTACAGGCAAAGGATGGTCACTGGCAGCATTTCAGACCTGGGGAGTGCGTAGGTGGTTCTGAACAGTGGGGACATCACTGAAACCAAGCCCTTTGAACAGAGGGACCAAATGACCATGAGGAGCTGGAGACATAGGTAAAGGGCTTGCCTCATAAGCATAAAGGCCTGAGTTCCATCCCCAGAATCCATACTAGAAAGCCAAGTATGAGCCAAGCGTAGTGGTGCATGCCTTTACTCCCAGCACTCAGGAGGCAGAAGCAGGTGGATCTCTAAGTTTGAGGCCAGTCTGGTCTACAGAGTGAGTTCTACAGCAGCCAGGGCTACACAGAGAAACCCTATCTCAAACAACACCCCTCTTTAAAAAAAAAAAGCATAGGGTGCACACTTATAATTCCAGTGCTGGGGAGCAGAGGCACACAGATCTTTGAGGTTCACTGGCCTGGAAGTGTAGCCTATTTGGCAAGTTCCAGACCAATAAGCTATCCTCTCTCTAAAGACAATGTGGACCATATGTGAGGCATGATTCTTGAAGTTGACCTCTGACCTCAGCATGCACATTGTCTATAAAGAACTGAAAAGACGTAGTGTCCAGACTTTCACAGTTGAGTAGGGTTCAACCTGAATTGGCCCTGTCACCCCCGAGCTGCTCCCCTTTCTCACAGCCTACAGACATTCAAATAGCACCTGCCATGTCTTGGCTACATAGGGCACCACACACAGTCTGGTAGGGGACAACAGGATGATGCTAGCGTTTGGTAAATGCTAAGAACATAGTATACACAAAGATTATGATGCAGCCGGGCAGGGGCAGCACACCCCTTTAATCCCAGCACCTGGAAGGCAGAGGCAGGAGGATCATTGTGAGCTCAAGACCAGCCTGATCTACAGAGCTAGTTTCAGGACAGCCAAAGCTACACAGAGAAACCCCATCCTGAAAAATCAAAAAGAAAAGCCACACAAACCAAAAGAATAATGTGGGGCAGAAGGGTTTGCTCAGCCCAGGGTGGTTTAAGGAAGGTGTTGGAGCGGTAGATGTGCCACAAGCAGGCTGTGGAGAGTGAGAAGTTCATAGGAATGAGACAGGAAGAGACTTGTGCAGGCAAGGGGAACAGTGGCAGAAGTCTAACTCTAATTATATAATTATAAAATAAACCAGAGCCCAGGGGAAGGAAGGGAAGGCAGGGTATCTGGAGACAGAGAGGTTGTAAAAAAAAAAAAAAAACAGATTGCAAGCCAGTACAGCAGACTGGAGGGCTGACACTCATCTTCCAGGGAGCAGTCACAGCTGGTGGGATCCCACACCAGACGTCCAAGCACAAAGGAAACCTGTCCATTGGAATAACTAAGCCTGCCTGGTTGCTGGACTTCCTGACCCACTTAAACCTGCGGTTTCTGCCCTCTCCTGGGCATCCTGCAGATGACGGCTTTGCCCCGGTAGCTGCAAGATGGCTCCAGCTCTTCTAAGCCTGGATTGGCCAGCTTTTTCTTCCAAAAGGACCAGACAACAGCTATATTTGGTATATTTGGTAAATTTAGGCTGTATTTGGGCTATATAGTCTCTGCCACAACTGTTTGGTTCTGCTGTTGGAGCATGAAAGCAGCCACAGACTGTTGTATAAATGAATGGGCAAGATCATGTTTCAATAAAACTTTATTTATGGGAACAAAAAACTAGCCTAGAGGTAGTTCATCCAAGTCCTCTTCTGGGATTTGTGATCTTTATAGAGAGAAATAAGCCTCCCACCTCCTCCTAAATGCTTAGTCTTAAATGTATTTTGAGATTTGTCTTATCTTATATGTATGTGTGTTTTAACTGCATGTATATTACATATGTTCCTGGTGCCCTTGGAGGTCAAAAGAGAGAATCTGATCTCTTGGAACCAGTTACAGATGGTTGTGAGCTGCTATGTGGGTGGTGAGATGAGACCCAAGCCAGAGCTCCCTGCAAGAGCAACACGTGTGATTAGCTGCTGAGCCATCTCTCCAGCCTCCTATTTTTAAAATTACATTTATTTATTTATTTACTTATTTAGTGAGTGAGTGCGTGTGCTTATGTGTGTGTGTGTGTGTGTGTGTGTGTGTGTGTGTGTACACTCAGCTAGGACCATCTGGGATGAAAAGCAGAGTGCCGGGCTGGAGAGATGGCTCAGCGGTTAAGAGCATTGACTGTTCTTCCAGAGGACCTGAGTTCGATTCCCAGCATCCACACAGCAGCTGACAATTGTCTGTAATTCCAAGTCTGGCATCCTTACACAGTTATACATGCAGGCAAAATACCATTTCACATAAAAGTAAAATAAGTATTTAAAAAAAGAAAAGTGAAGTGTGCCATTACAACAAAAAAGGGCTGAAGCGCAAGCATCCCCTGCAAAGAACCTGTAAGAGAGAGTTTGAACTGGGCATCTGAAGTTGCCAGTGATTCTGCAGCTTGAAACTCGCTGACAGCCCACACAGCCCTGCAGTGCTGGCCATGCCCTGCCTACCCTTTCTTCATGGGCAGTGTTTGCACCTCCACAGCTTTATTGCACCCAGTCAGAAAATTCCTTGCTAGCTTTTTTCCTTCCTTTCACACTATTCTACTTACCTAGGTGGGACCAGAGAGGCCAGAGTCCCCGGGGCCAAGGCTCAGGCTGAAAGAGTGTGTGTGTAGACTCTGCTTCATTCCACCGGCCTCACCTTGAAGGAACGGTTGCTATAGTTTCCTCCCCTCGGGCCTTTGTCTATACACCCCTCCTGCCCCAGTGCCCTCCCCAGAATTCTTTGCCAGACTCATGACTACTTGTCACTCAAAGCCCAACCCAGTTTAGTCATCACCTCCTTTCAAGAAATCTTTCCTGTGTGCCCAATTTGGTCTATAACCTTTGTGTCCGGAATACCAGCTCCAGAGACTGTTTTCCTGTGGCTATTTCCTTGTCTCTCCCATTAGCTTGTGAAAGAATGAGCAGGACTGATTTACCTTTATGTTCTCAGTTAGCACTAGACCCATGTCCTAGAATCAAGTGGGTAAGCAAACATTTGCTGGGCAGAGATGCATTCTGCAGTTGCAGCTAGTCCTGAATAAACTGTGAAAAAGGAGCTTCATCGTACTGGGAGTTGATGACTGCTGTCTGTCCCTTACCTCTGAGTTTGCCTTACAAGGGCTTATGCCCACCTATCAGAAAGAGTTAGCAGTGTTTTCTCCTTAGATCTAGCTTTCCCGTGGGAGAAGGCAGGAAGGCATGGGTTAACAAGGCGTTTAGAAAGCATGTCTCTTCCTCACTTAGACGTATCTCAGGGTCTTATCACGCAAGCCCCTTTATGGCAGAGTTGCAGCAATTAGCTCCTAAGCAAGACCAGGTAGGTGTTAGAAAACCTGCATCCCAGTGCCTTGTGTACCCACCCTTCTCACTGGAGGGTCTCAGAACCCGGTTCTGTGGAGTTTGGCTTTTCCCCTACTGAATCAGTCTCATGTTCAGGCTAGGGGAGTCTAACAGATGTGCCGTGATGTCTGGTCCAAGCCCTGGCCTTGAGGTTCTGCTATCATGTGTTTTCTATGCTTTATATCTCATTTATAGAAGAAGTGGCTGAAAGGCTGGCCACTCATCAGACATACACACCCAAAGCTGAAGTGGAATAGTGTTCTAATCCAGCAAGTTCACATGCAGAGGCACCCTTTCTGTGCGGATGTAAGGGGGTAGGGAGTGGCAGGAAGGAAGATCTGCACAGGGTTTACTGGTGCCCACATATAACCCATCACTCATTACGATAAGATGACTCAGTCAACTTTCCTGTTGGCCTCTGGGCACCAGGTCAATGTGCTGAGCCTTAGAAAGTATTTTGGATTGGGCTGATGATATGGTTTAGCAGGTAAAGGTACTTGCCACCAATCCTGACAGGTACCTGAGTTCTAATCCCGGGAAATATCCTGGTGCAGGGAGAGAGCTGACTCCTATAGCTTCTCTGCTTTCCACAAGTGGGCTGTGATACTGGTGTGTAGACCACACACACACACACACACACACACACACACACACACACACATGCACAACCTATTTTTATTTATTTATTTATTTATTTTTAGATTTATTTATTATGTATACAGTGTACAGAAGAGGGTACCAGATGTCATCATAGATGGTTGTGAGCCACCATATGGTTGCTGGGAATTGAACTCAGGACCTCTGGAAGTGTTCTTAACCTCTGAGCCAGCTCTCCAGCTCTATTTTTATTTTTTAAAGTGTTTGCTTTCTTCACTGTACCTCAGGCACACTGCTGAGCTGGAGAATTCTTTAGGGGAGTCCCATGTGGTCTTTCCCGGCTGTCAGGCTGACCCTGATGCCTCATCATGGTCCTGTCTCAGTGTATAAGCCCCACATCAGGACATCCTCCTGGCTTCTGCCTTATTGTAGAAGCACTCAGGTCAAAATTAGTGCCCTTCTAGGGCCCCAAGTCCCCCTGCTGGGCTCTTGGATCTAAGGGAAAAGAACAGACAGGCCTCTACAGCTTCCTCCTCCTCCTTCCCTTCCACCTTCTCACGCACTCACACACCCTGCTGGAACCCGATCCTGAGGCTGGGGCTCTGACAGGGCTGGCGGGCTGGGGCCTGTTTGTTAATACTTACATCACCCTGCCCTGCTACCCACTAGGCCAAGGCAAACAGGTCAGGTACCGCACACCCCTAATACTCTAACCAGTCATCCCTCAACTGAAAAGCCATCAGGACATTGGCCAGGCCCTCTACTGCCATACTGTCACGGAGAGGAGCCCCTGGGCACTGTTCTAGGTGTTCTGTGAGATTCTGCCACAGGCCACCTCGAGAGTTGACAGCACACACGCACACCACCACCTTTATTTTCAGCCGCCCCCACATTTCCTGTTGTTTGTGTCCCCAGGCTCGGCTCTCAGTCTGAGCCACCTCACAGATGCCCAACAAAGTGCCAGTGAGAGAGGACAAGTCCACCTGGGGGATCCCAGAAAGAGTTTCTAAAGGAAATACCATATTTCCCAATTAAACAGAGAAGCAAGGTTTGGAGACCAGAGCAGAGCCCTGTGTCAAAAGCAGAGAGATGGCACAGGTAAATGCATGAGGACCAGGGTGACCAGGAGAGCAATGGTCTCAGGGGACTCCAGTAGATGGGCTGAAGGGGGACAGAACTTCCTCTGCTCTTTGTAAAAGTTCTAAGGATAAGATGTCTGTAGCTAAAGTGGGTAACATGGTCAGGAAAGTTCGTTAAGGGGCTGTCAAGATGACCCAGAGCTAAAGTGGTTGCTGTCACACCCAGTGACCTGAATTCCATTTCCAGGACCCACACGGTAGGAGAGAACTGGCTCCCTCAGGTTATTTTCTGATCAGTACACACACACACACAACCACACACACATACAACCACACATGCACACACACACATACATACAACCACACATGCACACACACACATACAACCACACATGCACACACACACATACAACCACACATGCACACACTCATACAACCACACATGCACACACACAACCACACATGCACACACACACACAACCACACATGCACACACAACCACACATGCACATACACACACAACCACACATGCACACACACACAACCACACATGCACACACATACAAAAAGATAAAAATTTATTTTTAAATATATTTATGTGTGTGGGTGTCCTCTGCATGTGTCCTCTGCATGTGTGTCTGTGTGCCATGTGCATGCCTGGTGCACGCTGAGGCCAGAAGAGAGCAGTTACCAATGAGCTGCCATATGGGTGCTGGGAATGAACCTGGGTTCAGTGCAAGAGCAGCCAGTACTCTTCACCACTGAGCTGTCTCTTCAGCCCACAGACATCATTTTAAAACATTTTTAAGAAATCATAAAAATAGGACTGGAGAGATGGCTCAGAGGTTAAAAACACTGACTGTCCTTCCAGAGGACCTGAGTTCGATTCCCAGCATCCTCATGGCAGCTAACAACTGTCTGTAATTCCAAGATCTGACACCCTTACACAGTTATACATGCAAGCAAAACACCAATTCACATAAAAGAAAAATAAAATATTTTTTTAAAAAAGAAATCATGCTAAAAATAAAGAAAAGCTGATTGATTTTGCTACCTGGAGCAGGAAAAGAATCCACAGCTTGAGGTCAGCACCAGCTCTGGTGAAATAGGGGTCTGACAAGGAAGCCATGCTTGCACATAGCTAAAGGAACTGGCAGAGGCTGCAAAGCAACAGCTGATGAAGTTCCCACATGATGGTCCTGGGTTTTTTTTCTCTGAAACAGGAGAGATTCTGCCTAAGGAAGCTGGAGGTCAGAGTTTGTGGAGCATGTTTGGAACCAAGTAAAGCTGAGGTTCAAGGCTATGCACTGGTGATGGCATCTGCCCAGCGTGTATGTGTGCTGACCTATGTGTAGATAGATGCATCTGTGTTTAGACGTGTTCGTGTGTACATGCTCATCTAGGGTATATATGTGTTTGGTTCCTGTGTGTGTGTGTTCGTCTGATGAAGGGGAAGGTGGTTCTGGCTGAAGTTCCTTGCTGGTCCCATAACATCATAAAAAGCACAAAGGTGTAGGACTAGATTAATCTCTGGTTAGGTTTTGCCTCATTAGAAGGACAAAAAGACAAAGGAAGCAGAGGCATGGACATTTGGTCCTGAACAAGAAAGGCACTGAAGAGACGGATGTGGGCTCTGGCCAGGGAGATAATAGATAGAAATGTGTTTGGAAAGCAAGGAGTACAGGACTGATAAGCCAAGGAGAGGAGAAGATGGAGTGTTAACGTGTGTGCTGAGAGGCCTGGAGATGTTTTCAGAGTGATGAAAGATTCCAGTGTGTGGCCAAGAAACTGAGGCTGATGTAGACTAGAAACAAGGCTGACTAGGACAGAGTAAGTTCTCTTGAAGCTTTTACAACACTGATGCTTTTAAAAATTATGCAAAGACTGGATTTGCATGCAAGATGATGCAGATGCTTAGTCTTCAATGCACGTGGAAGATTTGTAGATGATTTATTGAATGCATGGTAAAGATTTAGGTTGTGATGATGGTGGTAGTGTTCTTGGTATTGATAGTGGTGATGGTGTGATGGTTGTGATGGTGGTGGTAGTGATATGAAAGTTAGAGTGTGGGGCTGGAGAGATGGCTCAGCGGTTAAGAGCACTGACTGCTCTTCCAGAGGTCCTGAGTTCAATTCCCAGCACCCACACGGTGGCTCACAACCATCTATGATGACATCTGGTATCCTCTTCTGTATACTGTATACATAATAAATAAATAAATCTTTTTTAAAAAAGTTAGAGTGTTACCTGTGATTACTGTAATTTCCAGCATCCACCTTCTCTTCTGGGATTTCTAATGGGAGAACAGACAACAGTGTAGAGTGTACCATGTCCTGTTCCTATCTTGAAACTGTAACCCGCTAATGAGGAGAGCCTGTGCAAGGCTAAGGGAAGAAGGCTGGAGACTGACTAGCACAAGTTCAACTGAGGGATCAGTGTGTACTGTCCTTGAATCTGTACAAAGTCAGTGGTACAGGAAGGGTAAACCAGGATGAATGTGTCCACACATACACAGACATATACACAAGGACATGAGCACAGACACTTGGACACATGCATCCATAGCACCTAAGAAAGAATGAAGAGCCATAGAGCATAGTCCTAATGGAGACAGAGTCTGTTGGTAGACTTGGAGATATATAAGATGGATCCATTTAAATGTGAGAAAGAATAACAATGTGTAGAAAGAATTGTGGATGGGTTTCCCTATTGCCTTGGCATGAAGAAGATTTAGTCCTATGCGCAAAATGCTGAAGCCATAAAAAGGTCTGACAGACCCTTGACTACAGACTAGCAAATATAAAAGAAGAAAAAAAGTAAGACAGGAAAATGCCACAAGCCGAGTAAACAAACGAACTGGTGGAAATGTAATTTTATCTCAGAGGGTTTATATATTTAATATGTAAAAAGTTTCATGGCTTAAAAAAAAGGAAAAAATTAATGCCTGTAGAAAGAATCACCAAGAGGTTTAAACAAAGTTCACAGGAAACCACAAGCAAACCTTTTCCTGTTTGAAATGATTAGCGATCTTATTCAGAACAACATGCAGCCAAGCGGGGTGGTACAGAACTGTAATCCCAGCACTCGAGAGGCTAAGTTTAAAAAGTCCTGGCTAGCCAAGCAGCAGTGGTGCAGGCCTTTGATGCCAGCACTTGGGAGACAGAGGCAGACAGATCTCTGTGAGTCCAAGGACAACCTGGTCTACAAAGTGAGTTCCAAGACAGCCAGGGCTACACAGAGAAACTCTGTCTCAGGAGGAGGGGGAGGAGGAGGAGGAGGAGGAGGAGGAAAAAAAAAGTTATGGTTTAGTGATAAAGGCACTTGCCACACAAACCTGTCAACCTAAGTTCAATCCTTCAAACCCATATGAGGGTGGAAGGGGAGAACCCACAATACAAGTTGTCTCCTGGATACCACACACATGCACATGAAACATGTGTACACACACAAAATAATAAATACATTAACACATAAATAAGTAAATATTTTAATTGCAAGGAAAGGAGGAAGTAAGGTGAAAGGGCAGTGAGGGGCTAGATGGAGTGACATATGTGTATAACCCCATCATTCATGAAGCAGGAAGCCTGCTGTGAGTGTCTGGCCAAACTAGGCTACATAGTGAGTCCCCTAAACTACATAGAAAAACCCTGCTTTCGGGCTGGAGAAATGGCTCAGAGGTTAAGAGCACTGACTGTTCTTCCAGAGGTCCTGAGTTCAATTCCCAGCAAAACCACATGGTGGCTCACAACCATCTATGATGAGGTCTGGCGCCCTCTTCTGTAAAAACTGTATGCATAATAAATAAATAAATAAAAATTTAAAAAAAAAAAAAAAAAAAAAAAAAAAGAAAAACCCTGCTTTCCCTCCTCAAAAAAATGGGAGACTAGAAAGATGGCTCAGTGATCAAGAGCACTGGCTGCTCTTCCAGAGGACCTAGCTTCTTCCCAGAACCCACGTGGCAACTCACAACTCTCTATAATTGAAGATCCAACACTGTCATCTGGCCTCTGTGAGCGCCAAGCATGCATGTGGTGCACAGACATACACACATGCAGGCAAATACTTGGACACATAAGGTAATAAAATTGTAAAATCTCCAAAGAAAATAATAAAAAAAATGACAGTTAGGATTCAATAGGTCTGGGGAGGGGATAAAACTCCTTATCTCAGGCTGGAGAGATGGCTCAGCGGTTATACATGCAGGCAACACACCAATTCACATAAAATAAAAATGAACTTTAAAAAAAAATCCTTATCTCTAAGATATTTTCAGTTGAAGCTGATAGGACTGATTCCCAGACCACACAGTGAGTAACACGTTCCTATCTTACCAGAATTCAGGCCAACCAGACAGCAGGATTGAATCTTAGATCCCTCCAGCATATCTCACCAACCTAGTGAAGCAAAGCTGATTTTAACGATTCTGTAAGGATTTGGGGTTTAAAAACCTACATTCAAACTATGACTGTAGCCGGTGGTGCAGGCCTGTAATCTTAACTACTCAAAGAGGCAGAGGCAGGAGAATGACAAGCAAGGCACACAAGCAAGGAAGTTCAAGGCCAGCCTAGGCACAGTGAAAAGAGGGGCCGACATGCACCTCGTAGACAGAAAGAGCACGTGCTTAGTTGTACATGTTGGTTCAGTCCCCAACAGTGGAAAAAGGAAAGACGCTGTGGTAATATGAGCTGAGAAATGTTATATAAAACTGAACGGGAGTCTATCAAATGGTGTTTATTTTTATTATTTTTACTTTTTTCTAAAGTAAGCATCATTAGTATTGGGATATAAAATTAAGGTAGCTTCTAAAATATACTCTTTAACAAATTATTCTAGGCTGGGCATAGTGGCATGCACCTTTAATCTCACACTCAGGAGAAACAGGCAGTGAATCGCTGAGGTTAAGGACAGCCTGCCCTTTGTAGTGAGTTCCAAACCAGCCAGGACTATACAGAGAGACCCTGCCTCAAATAAAAAGCAAGGAAACAAACAGAAAGTATAATCTTGTGCAATAGACAGTGAATACTGGATAAGAAGGTTTTGAGTTTTTTCCACAAATATGTATACAAATTTTCTCTGCCTGTTTTCTCTGCCTTCTCATTGGCAAGTGCCAGAGTACAGAAGCGTTCTTCACTAATAATACACACCTGCCACTCTGAAAAAGTCCATTACAAACTTCCTCATCAGAAAGCCCAGAATATCCTAGAAGCTCTTGCTAAGCACTTTCTTTGACTGATTATCTTAAGGCAGTTCAAAGAGAAATCTGGTTAATTTTTAAACTGGGGAAATTATTAGTGATTGGGTCCTACAGGCAAATAGAAAAACACTATGAGATGTGGTTACTTGGTCTCTTGGCTACCTTATGCTACAACTAATGATCTTAACATTTCTTAGGGACTTGTGCAACATGGTCTGTATTAAAATGTGAGATGGATTATACTATTCACATAACAGCCTGTGTTCCCTATGTTATAAATGAGGATAGAACATAGAGAAGTTAACTTGCCTACAGATATGCAGCAATTGAGAGCCAAGGCAAGATGCCAATGTCAGCCATATGCAGAAGTCAGGGACCTAGACAAGCTGCATTACTAATCAATTCAACTCTGAGTTACTTTCTTAGCACCTAGACTCAGCTAGCTATTAGCTGTTATCAATCTGCTAGTCTAATAACTATATCTTGTCCCTTTGAAGGTCTGCAAGCAAGATTCACCTGCTTTCTTAAGATGACTCTATACATAAATGCTTATCATTTTTCTCATTTAAAAATAAAATAGGATAATCTATTATAATCATAATTCCATATGCTGGCTGGGGTCTTTTTCAATATTCTTGTGTCTTATTTTTACATTTGTGTTGCCCTTAAGGTTGTAAATTAATTTTTAACAGAGTCCATGGTTTGGTTTTCTTAAAAACAATATAGCTTTAGAATAAAATAATGAAAAACAGAAGTGGGTAGGGGACAGGGGAACAAGTTTATTCTAGGTTGGTGGGATTTGTAAGTAAGTTTTTTCCTTTTAATTTTTCACAAAATATTGAAAAAATATTTTTTAATTACTTAATTTTCCTTGTCTTGGACAACATCTTTTGATGAAACTCCTCATCAGCTAGCCAGTATCTAGGGCTGACAGTAATCATACATATAAGGAACAAGTAACACTTGGAAGCTAAAATGTCAAGCATTTTATCGGAGAGTAGATTTTTGCTGGTGACATTTTGAGATAGACACCATTGCTGTCTGCTTCCTAGTATTCATGTTACTGTTTTTTGTTTCTTTTTTATTTATAAAAAAGTCTTTTTTATCCATGTATCCCCCTGCTCCCCCTCCCTTCCCTCTTCACAGTCCCTCCCAGTCAGTCTTCGGTCTCCCCTTCCCCATCCCCCTTCCCCTCCCCCTAAAGGGCAAGAAGCCCCAAGGCGAGTGGGTCAGCTCAGCGAGGCACATCCACTCCAGGCAGGTCTTATTTCCTCATCCCAATATCAAGACTGGGTTAGATGTTCCTCTGCTGGGAATGGGTTCCAAGGTGCAAGCTCATGCACAGAAACATAGACTGATCCCACCCCTCCAGGCTCCACATACTGCCCATGCTAATTAACAGTTGCCTACCCTTGGAGGGCCTAGCTCCTTTTCCCAATGGTTCCTCAGTGTCTGTTCTTGATTCAGTGAACTCCTCAGAGCTCAAGCCAGCCATCACTGTGGGAATTTTCCCCATAAGCCCTATCCCCTTGCTCATATAGACTCTCCTCCACTGCTCTCAGCTGGACCAAGAGCTCAACCCAGTGCTTAGCCATGGATCTCTGCCTCTCATTTTATTCATTGTTGGATATAGGTTTTGGGATACCATTTAGGGTGGTTATTCATTTGATTATATAGGAAATCCTGTATAGGCACCACCTTCACTATTGGTTGGAGACCTAGCCAGGGACATCCTGTGAGTTCGTGGAGGTTTCCCTAGCACCTGATCTCTTCCCAACCCCACATTGGCTTCTTCTATCAAGGAATCCATCTATTTTTCTTTCTCTCTCCCTCTTTGTTGCTCCTCTCACTCAACCATCTCCTTCTCTCATGATTTGTTCCCACCTCTTTCTTCTTGGATGCAAACCATTATGATCCCAATTTGCTAAGGTGACCTTCTCTATTTTCTCTTCTTAAGGGACACTCTTAAGTTCCATCTGATCCCAAGCTGTTCAGTGGTTGTGTTTTGCAGCTTGGGTATTCTTTGTTTTTTGTCTAAAGTCCACTTATGAGTGAATAAATCCTGTGCCTATTTTTCTGGGCTTGTGATACCTCACTTAGGATATTCTCCAAATCCATCCATTTGCCTGCAAATTTTAGGATGTCTTTTTTTTAACTACTGCATAGTACTCCGTTGTGTAGATGTACCACAGTTTGTTAATCCATTCTTCAGTTGAGGGGCATCTAGGTTGTTTCCAGGTTCTTGCTATTATGAATAATGCTGCTATGAACATAGTTGAGCTAATGCCTTTGGGGTGTAAATGTGCATCCTTTGGGCATATGCCATTGGTGGATATGTATTGCTGGATCCTTGGGCAGATTGATTCCCACTTTTCTGAGGAACCACCATACTAGAATCCTAGCTCCTAAAGCAGAGGCAGGCTGATCTCTAAGTTCAAGGCCAGCCGAGTCTACAAAAAAAAAAAAAAAGTGTGTGTATGTATATGTGTGTGTATGTATATATATTCCAGTTCAGCCTGGGCTGCATATTGAGATTTTGTCTCAAAAGGAAAAATAATAAGAGAAACACAGTATAAAACTCAAATGAGGTCAATAAACATGAATTTTAGGCTATGTGAGTTGGATCTAAGTAAAATGGTTAAAATAGAAGGCCAGCACATTTCTTGTAAACCTAAATTTGAATTAAGAGTATCAGTGCAGGGGACCAAGTGCTGTCTGCAGAGCATGTCCCCACGCACTCCGTAGCAGACAAAGATAAACTCTGACTGCCATGGTCCCCCAGCTGCTGCTGAGGGAATTTGCACTGCCACCCACCTCCAACTGAGCAAACAGAGAAGGACTGAGGACCCTGAAAGACAGACTCAGACCCCGCCCAAAGGTGAGGAGGGTTCAGCAGGCCTGAGTACCTGAATCCCTTCCAGGGAGAGTTGTGCGGGTTCCGGTTACAGGACCGGGTGCTGTCTGCAGAGCATGTCCCCACGCACTCTGTAGCAGACAGAGATAAACTCTGACTGCCACTGTCCCCCCAGCTACTGCTGAGGGAATTTGCATGACCACCCCACCTCCAACTGTTCAAACAGAGAAAGATTGAAGACTTGAAATTCATTCCCCTGCCCAGAGCAGAGGTAGAGATTGAGCAGACCCTTTCCTCAGAGGTGACAGGAGACACACAAGCTGAGTGCCACAACTGACCAGGAGCCACCTAATTGTGAACCACTGAAGCCATGGGCAGATGCCAGTGCAAAAATCTACATAATAATATAAAGAACAATAAGGTAACTCCAGAAGAAAGTGGCGATCCTACAAATACAAGACCTGAACTGAGCAATGAAGAGGAAACGAGGGAAGCAACACCAAAAATTCCTTTATGATGATCATCAAAGCTCTCAAAGAAGATATGAAAAAATGCCTTAAAGAAATAGAAGAAAAAACAAACAAAAAATTGGAAGAGATAAACAAATCTATGAAAGAAAACCAAGAAAAAGTAAACCAAAAAATTAAAGAAACATGCCAGGAACTAAAGGCTGAAATAGAAGCAATAAAAAAAGCACAAAATGAGGCAAAGATGGAAATAGGAAACCTGAAGAAAAAAGCTGGAACCACAGATACAAGCATAACAAACAGAGTTCATGAGATGGAAGATAGAATCTCTGAAGTGGAAGACTCAGTAGCTCAAATAGATATATCAGTCAAAGAAAATACTAAAACCAAAAAAGTCATAATTCAAAATGTTCAGGAAATCTGGGACACCATGAAAAGACCTAATTTGAGAATAATAGGAATAGAAGAAGGAGAAGAATACCAGCTCAAAGGCACAGATAATGTTTTCAATAAAATCATAGAAGAAAACTTCCCTAACCTGAAGAAGGAAATGCCTATAAAAATACAAGAAGCTTACAAAACACCAAATAGATATGACCCCCCAAAAAAAAGTCTCCGCGTTACATTATAATCAAGCCACAAAACATACAGAACGAAGAAAAAATTTTAAGAGCTGCAAAAGAAAAGGGCCAACTCACATATAAAGGCAGACCCATCAGAATAACACCTGACTATTCAATGGAAAAAATCAAAGCTAGAAGGGCTTGGTCAGAAGTTATACAGATGCTAAAAGAGCATGGCTGCCAAACTAGAATACTATACCCTGCAAAATTATCAATCACCATAGATGGAGTAAACCAGATATTTCATTGACAAAGTCAGACTGAAACAATATCTATCTACCAATCCAGCGCTACAGAGAGTATTAGAGGGAAAATTCCAACCTAAGGACCCCAGATACACCCATGAAACCACAAACAATCAATAATTCCCCAGAAGAATACTCCAGAGAAAGGAAATACAAACAAGTTACCACCAAAAATGGCAGGAAATATCAATCAATGGTCACTAATTTCCCTTAATATCAATGGACTCAACTCTCCTATAAAACGTCACACACTAACAAGATGGATACAACAACAGAAGCCATCCTTTTGTTGCCTACAAGAAACACACCTCAACCGCAAGGACAGACACAGGCTTAGAATACAGGGTTGGGAAAAGATTTTCCAGTCAAATGGTCCTGAGAAACAAGTGGGGGTTGCAATCCTAATATCTAACAAAGTAGACTTTAAGCTAAAAGCAATTAAAAGGGACCAAGATGGTCATTACTTATTCTTCACAGGAAAAAATTGGTCAAGAGGAGATTTCAATCCTGAATATTTATGCCCCTAATATAAGGGCACCTACTTAGGTAAAAGAAACACTGCTAATGTTCGAATCCCACATCAATTCTTACACCCTAATAGTGGGAGACTTCAATACCCCACTTTCAACCCTGGATAGGTCAACCAGACAGAGACTCAACAGAGAAATAAGGAGTCTAAAAGAGGTTATGATGCAAATGGATTTAATAGATATCTACAGAAGCTTCCACCCAAATGCAAAGGAATATACATATTTCGCAGCTCCTCATGGAACTTTCTCCAAAATTGACCACATAATTGGTCATAAAGCAAATATCAACAGATATAAAAAAAAATGGAAATAATCCCTTGTAACATATAGGACCACCAGGGCCTAAAGTTAGAGTTCAACAACATCAAAAATCAAAGAAAGCCTACCAACTCATGGAAACTAAACATCACTCAACTGAACCATCTCTGGGTCAAGGAAGAAATTAAGAAAGAAATCAAAGTCTTCCTGGAAATTAATGAAAATGAATCCACAACGTATCCAAACTTGTGGGACACAATGAAAGCAGTCTTAAGAGGAAAATTCATAGTGCTAGATGCCTACATGAAAAACCTAGAGAAATCCCACACTAGATACCTAACAACTCAGCTGAAAGCCTTAGAACAATTAGAAGCGAACTCACCTAGAAGTAGTAGACAGCAGGAAATAATCAAACTTAGAGCTGAAATCAATACAATTGAAACAAAAAGAACAATACAAAGAATCAATGAATCTAAGGGTTGGTTCTTTGAGAAAGTCAACAAGATAGATAAGCCCTTAGCCAAACTAATTATAAAACAGAGAGAGAGTGTTCAAATCAACAAAATCAGAAATGAAAAGGGGGACATAACAACAGACCCCTAGGAAATCCAGAGAGTTATCAGATCATACTTTGAAAATCTGTATTTCACAAAAATGGAAAACCTAGAAGAAATGGACAGCTTTCTGGACAGGTACCATCTACCAAAATTAAATGAAGATCAGATTAATTACCTAAACAGGCCTATAACCCTTAAGGAAATTGAAGCTGTCATTAAAAACCTCCCCAAAAATAAAAGCCCTGGTCCTGATGGTTTCAGTGCTGAATTCTACCAGACATTCAAAGAAGAATTACTACTGTTACTCCTTAAACTATTTCACACAGTAGAAACTGAAGGAATATTGCCAAATTCCTTTTATGAGGCCACGGTTACGCTAATACCCAAGCCACTCAAAGATACAACAAAGAAGGAGAATTACAGACCAATTTCCCTCATGAATATTGATGCGAAAATTCTCAACAAAATTTTGACAAACTGTATACAACAATGTATAAAAAATATCATCCGGGGCTGGAGAGATGGCTCAGTGGTTAAGAGCACCATCTGCTCTTCCAGAGGACCCGGGTTCGATTCTCAGCACCCACATGGCAGCTCACAACTGTCTGTAGTTCCAGTTCCAGGCAAACACCAAGGCAAATAATTAAATAAACAAAAAAAAAAGTTTAAAAAAAAATATATCATCCACCACGACCAAGTAGGCTTCATCCCAGAAATGCAAGGCTGGTTTAACATATGAAAAACTGTAAACGTTATCCAACATATAAACAAACTAAAGGAACAAAACCACATGATCATATCCTTAGATGCTGAAAAAGCCTTTGACAAAATCCAACACTCCTTTATGATTAAAGCCCTGGAGAGATCAGGAATACAGGGAGAATAACTAAATATAATAAAGGCGATTTACAAGAAGCCGACAGCCAGTATCAAACTTAATGGAGAAAAACTCAAAGCAATCCCACTAAAATCAGGAACTAGACAAGGATGTCCTCTCTCCCCTTATCTATTCAGTTTAGTTCTCGAAGTTTTAGCTAAAGCAATAAGGGAACGAAAAGAGATTAAGGGGATACAAATTGGAAAAGAAGAAGTGAAACTATCTCTATTTGCAGATGATATGATTGTATACATAAGTGACCCACAAAATTCTTCCAAGGAACTGCTAAGGCTGATAAACACCTTCAGCAATGTAGCAGGATACAAGATTAACTCAAAGAAATTAGTAGCTCTTCTATACACTAAAGATAGAAGAGCTGAAAAAGAAATAAGGGAAACATTACCCTTCATAATAGCTGCAAATAGTATTAAATACCTTGGAGTAACTATAACCAAAGAAGTAACAGACCTATTTGACAAAAATTTTAAATCACTGAAGAAAGAAATTGAAGAGGAT
Organism: Sigmodon hispidus; assembly: GCA_004025045.1. Lineage (NCBI taxonomy): Eukaryota > Metazoa > Chordata > Mammalia > Rodentia > Cricetidae > Sigmodon > Sigmodon hispidus. Next base: position 48,065 of record PVIH01015807.1, read on the forward strand.
ATCAGAAAATGGAAAGCTCTCCCATGT